>CAUZXS010001614.1:0-60000 GCA_963585895.1 Sepioteuthis lessoniana | reverse complement strand
CGTCCTCAAGCCAATTGAATCAATTGCTCCCAAATGGCCCCCGCGCTTAAGGACGACCTGTGTAATTTACTCTTGACTCTTCAAGTACTCACAACAGCATATTACATTACACATATTCCTAATTAGGGCTCTTATATAATTACGGAATGATTTTTTTATGTTAGTCATCTTTCGTTAATTATATTTTATCATTCGGTTTGATTGGGCTTTGAACTATTCCGCTCTTAGTTCATGTGCACACATTGAGTACAGTTCACGCTCGTGCGCAGAGGATATGACAACCACAAATGTCATAATAAAAACCCCAGATAGGAAATGTGATTGGGGTGTGAATGACGTCATGCCCAGAAGCGATGGGCTGAGAATTTGGTGATTTTGAAAAAGACGTTAGCTGAGATCCGACTCTGGGCCGGACCGGGCCAGTCCAGCTACGGGATGCGCAGCGCGTTTGTTGGGTCAGATTGTACAGTCAGCTTAGTAAAAATTGTGTCTCTCTCTCCTCGTGTCGAAAAACTAAAGTCAAGAAGTTAATAAACGTTTCGTACCTGAACAACGGAGAGTCGTCAGTGTTTCGTATTTCCCTGCACCAGTATATTTTACAGGGCCCAAACCTCTTAAGGGCAGCCCTGTCCTAAAGCGTTCCTTTTATTCGTAGAAGGTTGAAACTTACCGAAGAAATGTAGACTAAAAATATTATGTCTACGAAAAGAGTTACATTCTCAATCAATTATTTGAAATTAAACTGATATACAGATACAACTGCTTACCCAATAAAAGGAGTAAAGCATTTAGAGTTGTTTTAAAGATAAACTGTCTCTTGCATGATGGTGGATTTCTTTCTACAAAAAGTCAAAGTAAATAATCAGAAAATCTTTTATAAATGTCGTACCCTCCAGAAGATAGATTATTTGTTGAGTACAAAACCAAATAAGAAATAACAAAACAAATTTGCAGTGAAAATCAGAAATTGTTCATATAAAAACACTATGTCTCAAAACAGAACCAAATATAGAACGGATACAATTTTTTATTAGACTCTATTATTTCCTCTCCCTCCTCCACTCACTCTCTCTCTCTCTCTCTCTCTCTCTCTCTCTCTTAATTTCTCTCTTTCTTCTGGGTTTCTCTCTTCAATCTTATTTCTTCTGAGTTCTATCACAATACTTCTCTTTCTTCGATCTCTCTCTCTCTCTCTCTCTCTCTCTCTCTCGCTATCTCTCTCAATGTTGCTCTTTCTTCTCAGCTTTACTCTTTCTTCGACACAATTAATCTCTGCCCCCCCTCTCTCTTTCTCTATCAATCTATCAATCTAATTTTCCTATTTCCTCTGAATTTCTCTCTCTTTCAATCTTTTTTTTTTCTGAGCTCTTATACAATATTTCTCTTTATCTGAGTCTTTCTCTCTCTAAGACACTAATTTTTCTACCTCTCTCTCTCTCTCTCTCTCTCTCTCTCTATCTATCTATCTATCTATCTATCTAACTAACTAACTATCTACCTATCTATCTATCTATTTTTTTCTCTCTCCTTCAATCGCTTTCTCTCTTCTGGGTTCTTTTACAATAGTTCTCTTTTTTCTGAGTCTTGCCCTCTCTCTCTCTCACACACACACACACACACACACACACACACACACACACACACACACACACACACACATACTCCCTCTCTCTCTCTGTCTCAATGTCTTGCTTTGTACTCACTCTATTCAACTCCCAAAATTTCTCTTATTTTCTGTATATAAGATCTGACCAGCATGAATATATTTATGTGTTTACAGCTTTATACACTTACATGCATATCCACACACACACACACACACACACACACACATATATATATATATATATATATATTGATAGACTTTGTGGATTTTCCATTGAGAAACTTTTCCTTTCATGGGAAGAAATCAGTTTATATTCCTACTGACTATTGCAAATATATTTATGACCAATAAAAAAAAAGATAGAAGGAAAAAATAAAAATAAAAATAATGAAAATACGTGAACCCCAAAGAATTATGTTACTGATGATAGAAATTCTGTTTGACCAAAGACAAAATTTTCAAGCCATAAAATTGGTTCCTGCCAAGTTATTTGGTCCATTGACCATGAGTGGTAGCCGGAATCTGACAGTGAGGTCCAGCTGGCCCAAATCCCCATCATTTCATTGCTAGCACCCCCAGTCTTCCACCTACGCAACCCCCAGCTGGATATTTCAAGTAAAGACAATAAGCTTATGTGTCATGTCAAACCATTATGCAATCACCTGCTTTTTCAATTTAACTCCCAAAACACTCGGAAATTGTTTTTCTCAGAATACTACAATGCCATTTCCTATGACTGATTTCAGGTGATAAGTCCCACTTGTGCTTTGTTGTCGGCTAGTTGCTCTGACCGACAGAGATTTGAACCTTTGTTATATCTCCTTCTCTCTGTCTATGATAATCTTATTTTTCTTTCTCTTTGTTGCCAACTGTAAGACATTCACTCTCTCTCTCTCTCTCTCTCTCTCACACACACACACACACACACACACAAACATATTCATTATCTAGGTATATATGTATATTCATGTGTATTTTTGTATTGTCTTATGTTTTGGTCAAGTGCTTAGAACTAAACTAAACCCGTCCAAAAGAGAGTGCCCGTAGCGTGGCGGCAATACACTGAACTGCAACATCGTTGTATGCTTGTTCGAACTCCAGCCTCGCTCTTGCGTTCACTTTCAGACAAATACCCTTGGGAAAGGTATAAGCCTTCTTATCTCGAGTAGCTATTAGCTCAATAGAACCATTACTGCTTTTTTATTTGTTTTTTTACAAAAATGCATGGGCTTTGAATAACTCATGGAAGTTTATATACCACAAAACTAAACCCATCTCAGCACCAGAGGAATCTTCTAGACCCTTTCGCCATCCAAAATTTCAAATTCCAGTTGGCTGAATGGGATAGTGAATCTATTTGATTTGATTTTCACAAATATCAATAATTAGCATTAATCTAAAATGTTAAAGTCATGAAGACTAAGAAAAGTCGTGTTTTTAAGGAATAAAATGATATGGATAAAAAGTAGATTCACTGAAAAACTCAGATCTTTTACATCTTGTTAGAATGAATTACACCATAGAGAACTGGAAAAATATTATTATGCAATTTTCTCACAAAGAGGTATATGGATTTTTAAAAATAGATTTTATTGATCGATTGATTGATCGATTGATTTTAACGGCATGGCAACTCGAAGGTTATTTCAAGCATAGAGGTTAAAGAATCACGTTCATTGTAAGTTCATATTAACATTTTTTGCAGTTGTTTCTGAAGTGTATTTCGTTTTAGCAGATGGTTCTCTGAAACAAGAATAATTTATTCCACCATTCAAGTAACTATTTTCAAGGTTTCTGTGTTTAATGGCATATCAATCTTTGCGGGTAATTCAATGCCAAATCCATTCTTTTAGAAGAACAGTAGCGGTACTATTTAACCCATAGTTAAGGCGATAAAGAGGTTCATACTTTTCCCAAGGGTATTAACCCAAAAGTGAACGCAATAGCGCGACGGAAGTTTGAACACACTAGGATGTCGCAGTATAGTACATTAGCGATTTTACCTCGTGAATTCCATTTCAAGAAACTATTGCAAATACAAATTATTTACTCAAGTTATATGGTATCAAGTATTCCTAGTTAATACAAACAAACATCCGTTTGACCCACAAACCAGACTCTAATAGGTACTACCGCTCCTGGCCAAAATAGACCAGGGATTAGTGGCAATGAAGGGATACTACATATTCCCCAAATCTCCAGAAGTGGAGCCAGACGTAATTTTGTGTCATACATTGGACACTTAAACGGATTTAAGGAAAAGCACTAATTTTGTAATCTGTACTGCTTCTTACACTGTATAAACAACTTAAACATGTTTCAAAAGTTATCAAAATCTGCGTCAAATCTTTCATACATGATAGTGGGTTGACTGTATTTTATAGCATATCAACCTTTGTAGGTTATTTAATGCCAATTCCATTTTATACAAAAACGGTTCTATTTTAAATAATTCAATTTAGCATAAGTACATAGTTTAATTGTCAAAAGCATTTCTATTTCAAGTTATTCCGTTTTGTCAAACAGTTCTAATTGAAACGATTCAGTTATATACGTATAAGTATAGTTTTTGTCCACACAGTTAAATATCAAAACAGTTCTTTTTCAAACAATCCAGTTTAGCGTAACTTCAGTTTCAATGTCAAAAACAGTTCTATTTCAAACAATGCATTTTGACATAAGTACGGAGTTGACATGTCAAACCAATTCTATTTCGAGCAATTCAGTTTAGCATAAGCACGTAGTTTAAATGTCAAAACCGTTCTATTTCAGGTAATTCTGTTTAGCATAAGTACGCAGTTTAGTTCTATTTGATCCATCGATAAGACCCTATTAGGTTCTACCACTCTGGGCCACAGAAGACCTGGGAGCGATGCCAATGCAGAGGTACTCCACATTCCCCAAAGCTCCAGCATTACTGAAACCTCAGCATCAGATTGCTTAGTGTCATGTCCAGGACACTCGGTGGGGGGGGGGTTCTTACCTCTCTGCAGAGAAGCAGTCGGTGTATTCTACAGCCCAAGCCGACTGGGCAAACTAATAGTTTTATTTACCCTCAGTTGAATGGTTCCAAGACTCGCTATGCAATAGTGATAATTCAATTTAACATCAATCCTTTGTTTGCACACAGTTAAATGGTTCCAACCACAGAAAATTATGAAATCGTTTTATTTGACCTATAGGTGGTATCCTAACAGGTACTACTACTCCACGTTCGAGTGGACCGGAACTTAATGGCAACAAAGAAGTACTCCACATTTCCCAAAGCTCCAGAACTGAAGCCTCACCATCCGATGCAGTTTAATGTCATATACAGGATATTCGTTGTTGGGGGTGAGGTTATTTCTCCTTTGTAGAGATGCAGTCGGCGTATCCTACGCCCCCATCCAATTGGGTTGTTCATGTTTGAGTTATGATACCAAACTTGATGCCCGTGGTGTAATGGTTATCGTCGTAGGAAATGTACACGGCGACACGAGTTCAAATCCTGGACGAGACTGATTGCATTTCACATAGTACTAATACCCTTGGGAAAGGTATGAATCCAATTATTCTCCCTCCAGCTATGGGTAAATAGTAGGGCAGACTGTTTCTTCAGCCTTGGTGAGGCAACTAGTCTAGGAGAAGGAAAACTTTGAATTCAAACCTGTTAAACTCTGCTTAAAAATTGACCTTGTGTCATATCCTGTCCGAGCGGAGGGGTTGGTAAATATGGATACCAAACTTCAACCACCCGTGACAACCTTTATTTTTTTTTTAGTTTTTTTCGCAACCATTCAGTTGGGTTCATGTTGGGACCATTTCTGAGCTTACCAAGAACTGTGATTCGAATGTTCTGTGCGATGGGTCAGGATTTTGCAAACGTTGAAATACCATGCTCGATCTTATCTCAAAATGCAATCATTTGCGGGTAACAAAAGCTAATGAACGAGACACTCCTCTTTAATCTTACTCATCTTGATTCATGAAACCACTGTTGATCTCAAATCACTCTTGCCCCGTCGGCTGGGGCTGTAGAATACACCGACTGCTTCTCTGCAGAGGGGTAAGACCACCCCCTAACGAGTGTCCTGGATATGACATTAAACAGTATGATGGTGAGGTTCCAGCAATGCTGGAGCTTTGGGGAATACGGAGTACCCCTTTATCGCCATCGCTCCCAGGTCCACTCTGGCCCGGAGTGGTAGCACCTGATAGGGCCCTATCTATGGGATAAATAGAACTAACAGCATTCTTATGCTAAACTGAATTGTTTGAGTAAACTGAATAGCTTGAAATAGAAATGTTTTTGACAATTAAACCGTACTTACATTTAAACTGCGTGCTTATGCTTAACTGAATTATTTCAAATAGAACTGTTTTTCGACATTAAAATTGAATTTACACTTAACTGAATTGTTACATATAACTGCTTGAATAGTTTGAAATAAATGTTTTTGACAATTAAACTGCGTACTTATGCTAAACTGAATTGTTTTAAATAGAACAGATTATTTACATAAAAATGGATTTGGCGTTAAATAATCTACAAAGGTTGATATGCCATAAAACCCAAAAAACCAAACCAAATCAAATCACTCTTCGCTCAGTCGCCAGAGATTAGAATATGCTGACTGTAGCCCCTGAAGAAGGGTTAGCCCCCCCCCCACTCCAAGAAAGAGTGTCCAGTATAGGAAAGTAAAGAGAAAAAAATCAGACATTCAATCCTGGTTTCAATTTTCGATTAACAAAGAGAAAATGTGCTTTCTTTTTGTTACATATTTATTCAATAATTTATATCACATAATGACGTTTGGTTTGTCATTGCATTAGCAATCAGTAAAGTTTCTTATTTACCCCAGACCTCCCCCACAGGCAGAATATAGCAGAATATTAATTCTTAAACGAAGTAAAGCTGGGTGAAATTCAGACTTTTCTTTCTCCAAGATTAGTTGCCTTCCCATCATCATCGTTATCATGGCGAGCAGACAGTATGTCTTCCTTTGATTCTCTCTCTCTCTCTCTCTCTCTCTCTCTCTCTCTCTCTCTCTCTCTCTCTCTCTCTCTGCATCAGTTCTTATCAGCTGTTACTCTCAGAAAGTCCTCAACATGACATCTACTGTCCACACGGAGCTGATGAACGTAAATCTGTTTTTAGCTGTTATGTCAACTCAGGTGTTTTGATTTGTTGTAATCCATAGAACGTCCATTATGAGTTCGTCTGTGTTTATCCAGCTCGTCTTAATTAGAGGGTTTGCAAGATGAGAGGTAAGTGGCTGTACAACTGCGGTTTTATAGGATGCTAACCCAGTCTGCCCAACTATTTACCCATAGCCGGGGTGGGATAGAACAGATTAGATTCATGCCTTTCATAAGGGTATTTGCCCAAAAGTGAAACGCAAGTAAACTCGTTTAGGATTCGAACTCGATTCCATTTTCTTGCAACGATAACTGTAATGCTAAGCACGCCTCCTATCAACGTTTCTTGGCGTAAGAAGAGTAGATATAAACATGTCTCTGATGATGGAGGACACTTCAAGAAAGAACTATGCTTGGATAGGGACACGCAAAGTATATCAGTCAGAAGGACAAATTCAGAATTTAAAGCCAGCTTCTTTCGAGCGACACCAAAATGTAAAAGTGGAGAGAGAGAGAGAGGGGGGGATTAATCTCTTACACAGTTTTAGTAAGATGACTTTAACTAAAATCATGCTCTCCCCACAAACTCAGAAGATAAGGAAAATACAAGTAATAAAATCTTTTCCGATTGGTTAAAGAGACTCTTGTTACTTCCCTTCTGTAGAGATGATCACACCACAATAGAAAAAAGCAAGCAGCCCTTCTCCAAGATAAGCAATAAATCCCGATAATCCCTTGTGGTTATTTTGCTAAGAATCCAAGCTGAAGCCAACAATTGTTTAATCCGCCCCTTGAAAGCTCCTTCTCTGCTATGGGGCATTTTTATACTCTTCTAAGTAAAATAAACATTGATGAAAGAAGGTAAAATCGTCTTTTATTTTAAAATATCCTTATATATATATATATATTATAACAGCGTTGGCTGTCACTAAGTCACTTTGTGGGTTTGTGTTGAACCAAGTGCAATATAATATGGTGAGTGCACAATATCTAGGATAGATCTATTATATAATAATAATAATAATAATATATATATATATATATATATATATATATATATATAACTAAACTCATTCAGAAGTATTATTTTTAGCATAGTAAAATAAACATCGGACATACTTCACATACATTGAGATGCTCGATAAAATTTTTCTGATTTTAGTCCAGGCCAGAAGTATGAGGGCACCCTCTGAAAATTGAATTTAGTAACAATGGTCTACTCGTCTAGTTTCCTAAATATTTGTGGGTTTGAATAAGAAATGAAAAAAAATTAAATAAATTAAAATAAATTCAATTAAATGAATTTAATTTCCAGAAGACCTCTGACAGGAAGCAAGAACGGCGCATGCCTAAAGAAAAGTGCTTCCGAGCAAGGAATAGAAATTTTCTCATTTCAGTTTTACTTTTGATACTGAACGGACCTTCTCCTGTTAGCTGCTTGCAGGTAGCGTACGTGTTCCCCTGGTTTCGGACTGAGGGTTGCAGGGTGCGTATCCTCTAACAGCGACCTCTATTGAAGACAGCTACTTAACATATCACAAACTTCGATTTCATAATCCCACCGAAAATTACTCTTAATATATTTTAACACTTTTGGAAGACGTGACCATTTCCACTGGTTTCAAGAAGATTTTCCCCGCCCGCCAAATAGTCGTTAAACTCTGACATAAAGTTTTGAGTTAAAGGATATCTTCGTCTCTTTCTTTCCTTCCTTCCTTCCTTCCGTAATTCTTTTGCCATTTTCTACGGACAAAGAAGACGCCAATAAGTTATATGATGTCAGAAGAAGAACAATGGAGTCAGATACGCTAAACTAAACACCTACCACCAACGACAACAACCAACTAAAACCACTTCTACCAACTATTAGAGACAAGCGTATGGTTGCAAGAGACAACATATGAGAGGGGTGGATTTCATTTCGTTTATTGGTGAATAAAAAAAATGGTCGGTATGTTAGAAGAGATACAGGTTCTTCCACTAAACAGTGTCAGGAAGTGAGTGGATGTAAGTCGTTCTTGACTGGCTCTTTTCTTCCACCAGATAAGGGTCAGGAGGTGAGTGGGGGTAAGTTGTTCTAGGGTGAATGGTTTGTCTGGTCGTGGCACGGTGGTATGACGTGGGTTGGTAAGCTATGAGGGGTCTTGGTCAAGTGTTAGAAATGCGCGACTTGTTTGTCAGTGATGTGGATTGGAATAGCGTCAGAGGTCTTTGATCTTGTCCGAAATGTGACGCATTCTCTTTTGCTCAAAATCTCCGGAATCGAGTAACTTTTTTGAACTTTTGTTGACCATTTTATAGTTACGTTTGGGATCGAATCGGTTAAAAAAAAACTTTGTGTGTGAGGGGGAGTTCATGGTTGGTTGAAAAAAAAAGGACCTTTTTAATTGTGAATTTATCTTTACATTTTAACCAGATGGATGCGCGGAACCTACCCGAGCAGCAACGTGTTTTATTCGTTTGAGTCTCAGCTATTGTCCATATTACCTTTTTTTCAACTGAAATCTAGGCTCGTAATGATTTTATTTGTTTATTTATTCATTTTTCTGGTGAGTTGGTTTGAAATGTATGAGTAAATCAGATTTCTGCCTATAACCATATTTACCAACCCCCTCCGCTTGGGCAGGATATGACACAAGGTCAATTTTTAAGCGGAGTTTAACAGGTTTGAATTCAGAGTTTTCCTCCTCCTAGACTAGTTGCCTCAACAAGGCAGAAGAAATCAGTCTGCCCAACTACTTAACCAATGCTGGAGGGAGAATAATTTGATTCATACATTTCCCAGTGCTATGTGAAATGCAATCAGTCTCGTCCAGGATTTGAACTCGTAACGCCGTGTCCATTTCCTACGACGATAACCATTACACCACACATTACTGAATTTTCAAGAGTCTACGGCAACTTTAAATGCCTGTGCAAAAAAGTCTGGAAACCTATTGAAGGCACCACGTTGTGTATTCTTGTCAGTATTTTTGGTATGGATATCATCTATGCGTTAAAGGTTTCCATCTATATAAATGAGCTTATTCTATATTTTCCGTTTATTCAGTATTAGTTTATCACGGATATCCTATACAGGGAGAGGAAACTAGACTAAATATCTCCCTTAGCACCAAGCCACTCAATATACACACACATATATATATATATATACAGTGAGAGAGAGAGAGAGAGAGAGAGAGAGAGAGAGAGTGAGGAAGGCGTTCATGGCATAATGGTTATCGTCGTAGCAATAGACAGGGTGCTCCAAGTTCAAATCCTTCAAGGTTGCATGCATTTCCCTTAGCACTAATACACTTGAGAAAGATGTGAATTCAACTATTGTCCATCCAGCTCTGAGTTACAGCTTAGCCAGATGGGGCTGTTTAACTTTGGCATGGCAACCGATATAGGAGAACGAAAATTCAGAATTTAAACCCGTTATACTCCGCTAAAAAAATTAACCTTGCGAAGAGGTTGTGTAAACACACACACACACACACACACACGTATATATATATATATATATATATATATAAGTAACACAGCTGTGTTCCTGTGACGTAAGGGCTTAAGTGCTGGACTGTGATAATGTAGACAATAAGTTCGAATTCCTGTCCAGCTATTACGTTCACTTTCGGACAAACAATCTTAGGAAAAGCATAAACCCTCTTATCCCCGCAGCTATGGGTTAAATTGCACCACTACTGTTCTTCTAGAAGGATTAGTTTTGCTTTGAATTACCCATAAAGGTTGATATACCATTAAACAAAGAAACCAAGTCAAACCAAACCAACTGTCAAGTTTATTTCGAAGCAGCAAACAATGTTTAAAAATTTCCTTTATTTTTTTCTTATAAGAATTTATAATTCAGCCCGACAATTTTCGGTCCGAACTATAGATAATAAAGGGGGTGTCCTCGTGGTGTAATGGTTAAAGCGATGGACTGCGGAATCGTAGTACGCGAGTTCGTACTTCAGTCGCGCTATTACGTTTACTTTCGAGCAAATACCCTTGGAAAAGGTATGAACCCCCTTATCCTCCCAGCTATGGGTGAAATAGTACCACTACTGTTCTTCTAGGAGAATGGCTTTGGCATTAAATAACCTAAAAAGAGTTGATATGCCATTAAACAAAAAAACCAAACCAAACTATAGATAATAAACAACATTCTGAGTGATTTCAATTCATTACGTTTCATTGATCAAACCGCTGTTATTTAAAATGTTGATTTGAATGAATTTACAGTTCATAAAAGAATTATTGATGCTCGCGGAAAAGAATTCATTTTACCCCTGAAATAAACTTTCATTTATCATCTAATATGAGTCAGGTAAGCAAATTTCTCTCAACTATTAAAAATCATAGTTTTATTGAATTTTTTACAAGGTTTTATCCTACATTAAAATGTTGACTTAGATAAATTTTACGCTTCATAACGATGTCACATGAACAAAATTTATTTTGGCCAACTCGGGCTCATTGGTTGAGTCAGACCTTATAGAATCGAACATAAGTAAGTTGGCGACCATAGTTGAGGAGGAGGATGTCCTTGTGGTGTAATGGTTAAAGCGATGGACTGCGGAATCGTAGTACGCGAGTTCGTACTCCAGTCGCGCTATTACGTTCACTTTCGGGCAAATACCCTTGGGAAAGGTATGAACCCCCTTATCCTCCCAGCTATGGGTTAAATTGTACCATTACTGTTCTTATAGGAGAATAGCTTTGGGATTAAATAATCTACAAAGGTTGATATGCTATTAAACAACCAAACGAAACCATAGTTGAGGGCGACCTGAACTCTCCCTTTTCGATAGCTATTAAACCAAGGTGTAGGGGAGGGCGCAACTCCTTTCCCTGGATTGCTCCACTTTACCCTTGATACTTACCTTATAATGCTGAGTGTTAAGCAAGGAAGCATCAAGTAGCATTTTTTTTTTAGTCTTTTTGGTATGACTGGTCCTGGGATTGAACCCAGGTCTCCCGGACTATTAGCAAACACTCTAACCATAATACCAATTTCAACACAAAATCTAAACAATCTACGCTGTTTACTAAACAACTGTTTCCTCTTTTCATTCTCGTACTTCAATCAGTTGCGGTTCAGACCTGACCGATAAAATGAAACGCAGTTTCTCCTATGTACCCCCGCATATAGCCAAGCTCGAACATACATACAGCAGCTATGTGAGGATACGAGATGTAGCCCTGAAGACCTACCAGAGGCGATGAATGATAGGAAGAAGTGACGAGAGAGGGTCAGGGATATCCGTGCTGGCGGCACGACATCATGATGATGATGAATACTTTGAGCATTATTCCCTCTAATATACGAAATAAAGACAAATATTTCAGGTTAGAAAGTTACTGATTTTAATAATGTTTACTTCATTTAAATATTAGAATGCTAGATTGTTGAAAAATATTTTGTCAAGTCCCCTCTCAACAGGCTGCAATACTTGTATTAACATATCTGTAATATAAGAATACTGAATGAACGGAAAGGAACGGCAAGATAAGTTCATTTACACATGTAGAAACATTTAATATCTCCGAACAAGAAATATTGATACAAATACACAGATTGCCCAGTCGGCTGTAGAATACACCGACTGTATCTCTGCAGAGGAGTAAGACCCTGTGGGGTTTAGGCTGAAGGTCACAGGCAAAGGGGAAAGCTGTGTTGCCGTTAGATATCTGACACCATATATTGGTTATTTCATTTTACTCCCACGTTGTCTGGTTGGTGAAATGCCTTGCCCAAGAAAGTTCCAAAAGAATTATGCAAAAGAAAAGACAGCAACAGATAAGAGACGAAGACGTTTCTTTTATACTTTCCTTTATTTACTGGGTTCCGTGGATGAGGGAGTTTTTCCTGAATACATTGAAATGGTTGAATCCCCCAGTTAAAGGGTCAAAAATTCACTAATCGTTTTCATGTATGTATGTGTCCGCATTTGATATTTCAGGCTTCCATAAGGGTTAGTTTCCTTTTGGAAGTTTGTCAAAGTCCGGTAAGGGTTAGTTTATAGTTCAGTTGTGGGTTTTGTATATTTCAGCATAATGCTGACCGAGAGAGAGAGCTGCTACTGGGTGAAAGGGCCTAACCAACGCTACGTCCAAAGAGGTATGCGTGGTGCCCAGACTCATCAGCAACGATGTTGTCAGAACGCTAGAAAGAGAAAGAATTCCTGGTCCCCTTTGTCAAGAGGAATGCCTTTTTCTTTTACACCTGTTAGGGATCTCTGGGAGTTTCTGCAAACTTAATAGTTTTTCTTTTTCTTTTCTTTTTTAAATTTAATTTTAATTTTTTTTATTCATTTATTCGTGCCCTACAACCCCACCCTCAACGAGTGTCCTGGTATATGACACTAAACAATCTAATGGTGAGGTTCCAGTAATGCTAGAATTCTAGGGAATGCAGAATACCCCTTCATTGCCATCACTCCCAGGTCCATCCTGGCCTGGAGTGGTAGCAACTGATAGGGTCCTATCTATGGGTCAAATAGAACTAAACTACGTACTTATGTGAAACTGAATTACTTGAAATAGAACTGTTTTGACATTGGAACTGTACTTACTCTAAACTGAATGTTTTGAAAAAATACTGTTTTTGACATTGAAACTGTAGTTGAGCTAAACTGAATTGTTTGAAATAGAACTGTTTTGATATTTAACTGTGTTTTGAAAAAACTATACTTATACTAAACCGAATTGTTTGAATTAGAACTGTTTGACTAAACTGAATAGCTTGAAATAGAAATGTATTTGACAATTATACTGTGTACCCATGCTAAATTGAATTGTTTGAAATAGAACTGATTAGTTGTATAAACATTAATTTGGCGTTAAATAACCTACAAATGTTTATATGCCATAAAACCCAAACAACCAACAAATAAACGGACGTGATCCAACAGATAAAATATGCACATATTTTTCTATGAACAAGCAGTATTTGAAAGGAGTAAAAAACAGTAAAAACCTTACTCGATGATAGAGAGTTCAATGACCAGAGCCAGGAGAGGAAGTAACGTCTTGACTGTTCAAAAAACAGAGGCAAAAGAGAGCGAGAAATGTTTTCTCGGAGAGTCATTTGACTGTCCACGTGATGCCTAAAAGACACTTTTATTCTCCAAGAAAGACAATTATTTATTGTCTCTCTTCAAAAATATTATTTGTTTCCTTTTTTAAATTATTTTTTACCACAAATTAAAAGAATTAAAATATTACGTATACTTTATTGATAGATAAATTTCGTTAATTGTTTTTTTTTTGTTTTTTTTTTTTGTGTGTGTATAATGGCATATTAACCTTCCTGGGTTTTTAAATGCCAAAGTTATCCTTGTAGAAGAACAGTAGTTATACTATTTAATCAAAGGCTGGGAGTAGAAAGGCATTCAGGGTGTTAGTCCGAAAGTGAACGTAAAAACGTGATTGGAGCCCGAACATACTTTCTTCATGACTGCAGTTCAGCACTTTAGCTTTTACGCCATATTACACACTAAATTTTCATGTCATGTTTTCAACAAATCCATTTGTCATTCAAAATTGTCCGATTTAAAATCCCAAATAAATTCACACTGGAATTTCCGAAATCAAAACCTCTATTTACTAAGCAATAACATCCTACTGAAAACGATAATTTAGGTTCATTAATTAATTTGGTTTCCTTGCATTTTTTTTTTTCATACGAATGACAGTAAACTCGGATCTTGTAGTGTAATGGTTACCGTCGTAGGAAATGCACACGGCGACACGAGTTCAAATCCTGGACGAGACTAACTGCATTTTTACATAGCACTAATACCCTTGGGAAAGGTATGAATCCAATTATTCTCCTTCCAGCTATGGGTAAATAGTAGGACAGACTAGGTTCTTCAGCCTTGATGAGGCAACTAGTCTAGGAGAAGGAAAACTCTGAATTCAAACCTGTTAAACTTCGCTTAAAAATTGACCTTGTGTCACATCCTGCCCGAACGGAGGGGTTGGTAAATAGGATAAACTCGGATCTTGTTGCAAAGGCAGAAGCATAGGATCAAAATGAGTTGCATTTTTCGCAAAAATGCATTTATCGTTTCATTTGAAAAATAAGATTTTAAAAAATAATCGAAGAAAATAAACTAGAATAGAATAAAATAAACAAATGTTTTGTTTAAATTTTACTATTATTTTTTTTTTTTTAATTTCTTACAGATATGTTGTCGATATCTATTTTTTTAAAAAGAGTGATTTTGAGAAAAAAAAAAAAGTTTGGAATTTAGGCAGACGTTTTGAGAAATATGCATATAACAGTAGTTACAAACCCGAGTCGCTCGAATAGTTTGTAGATGTAAGAAATTTCTCAACTTTGGATTGAATTTGCTCATTCGATGAACTATGGCTCAAGAGCAGTTGCCTTTCTGGTAATTAACAAAATTGAAAAACATTTAATAAAATCAAAGAAAAACGGATGTAAAAATTATACACACACACACACACACACACATAGCGACAGTCCTTTCTTTGCAGAAGAAAGCCCTCTTTTCAATTCAACTAAAAATACCCATGGTAATGCATGTGACTCCATAGGCCAAGTTCATCCTTAAAGGACCTGCTGCATAAGTGACAAACAAGATGAATGTCACCAGGGCTGGCCTTAGGATGTGCGGGGCCGAACTGGGGACATATATATATTGCAATGTGCTGTTTTGTATATTTGACGGGCCTAGAGTAGTTTACACTCTAGTAAGAGCCCCCCACCCCTTAGCTGCGAGGTCAAATAGAGAGCTGTTAGGAGCAATAGGCAAAAGACCGTCCCTGAATCTCCTCATCGTTGACATTGTTCTCATACGCTCTTCTATGGCTTCTCAAATTTGCTGTAGAGCCGCATACTTTTTTACAGAAGAGACACAAGGTGCCTGTAGGTTGATACGGAAGAACCAAATAAGTATCACCAAGGTCTAGCAGCAATGAGCCTGTTTAGAGTGTAGATAGTTGACCAATTGAGTGACATAACATTCTAACATTACTTGATACTCATTTGAAGAAAATATAAATACTTAGCCATTCTGTTTCAACTAATTAAAGAGAATTAATGTAAGAAGCCTAGGTTGGTTGGTTGGTTCTAGTCGAATCTCCTCACTATTGTCCAATATTAGCATTACTATATCCGTGATATAACAACACTTATTAATCCGAAGGAAAGACGAAGTAAGCTCACTAACACACGCAGAAAAATTTTATATGTAATAATATATTGGCCAAATGGTTAGAGTGTTTGCCAATGGCCCGGAATACTGTGGTTCAATCCCAGGTCGAGTCATACAAAAGACTCAACAAATGGTACGTGCTACCTCCTTGCTTAACACTCAGAATTATAAGGTACGTATCAAGAGCAAAATGGAGCAATCCAGGGAAAGGAGTAGTGCCCTATCCAACACCTCTGTGTCGTAGCTATTGAAAAGAGACCCTTCAGTTCACCCTCGACTACAGTCTCCAACTTAACGTACTTTATATATATATATATATATATATATATATATATATATATGTATATAGATGTACTGACAAGAATACACAAACGTATTCGAACAGTTAGACTATACATTAACAAGCAGTATATAAATGGGAGTCAAATAATTAATAAAAAAAGTCTTCTCCAGAAGAAGATATATCATCTGCTCTGTACAAAGAACATAGGAAAAAAGAATATGTCATTACTACTAAAAGAACAGAAATAAAAAATACAGTTCTAGTGGTCATGTGACCATGTGGCGTTAAATGGACACGCCCATTTTTTAAGGTAGACAATGAAAAATTATCTCCCTACAAGATTAGAATATTCAATTCTGTTCAATTCAGATCTTTAAAAAAAATTTCCAGAGAAATCCAATCAGTTCCAAGAGAGACAGAGCGAAAGAAGTGGACAAAAATATTCCTCTGATTATTTCCTCAAGTTCTTAAAGATTCATTCAGAAGTCTGAGACTTACGCAAATGCTTTTCGTCTCGGAGGAATCATAAAACATGTAAAGGTGAGAGCCACAAATCTGCAATATACTCTTTTAGCCTGGATAAAGGCCAGTTATGAATTCATGTCAGATACAAAATATTGAGTTGCTAAGAGGCGATGGTTGTATGGAGATTTTTGGCCAAGTTCAAAGTATAAATAGAGATTACTTTGTATGACTAGATGCAAAGTATATTCATAAATTCTGTTTTGCATTAACTTAAGGAAAAAAAGTTGTTATTAGTCTAATGAGACAGACAGAAATGGTAACCATTTATTCAAATCTTACTTTTCAGATCTGTTATGCCGGCCTTTGAAATCAGAAAAACTGTTTATATTCCTCGGTAGCAGTATCTCACCAACTGAAAGCGATATCAACATAGGCATTGGTAAAACGTAGACTACAATTGAAAGGTTATTGACCATATGCAAATCTGATCTTTGATGAAATAAAACATGAATTCTTCAAGCTTATACATTTCAAGTTTATATTCCTCGGTAGCAGTATCTCACCAACTGAAAGCGATATCAACATATGCATTGGTAAAACGTACACTACAATTGAAAGGTTATTGACCATATGCAAATGTGATCTCTGATGAAATAAAACATGAATTCTTTCAAGCTTATACATTTCAAGTTTATATTCCTCGGTAGCAGTATCTCACCTACTGAAAGCGATATCAACATATGCATTGGTAAAACGTAGACTACAGTTGACAGGTTATTGATCATATGCAAATCTGATCTCTGATGAAATAAAACATGAATTCTTTCAAGCTAATACATTTCAAGTTTATATTCCTCGGTAGCAGTATCTCACCTACTGAAAGCGATATCAACATATGCATTGGTAAAACGTAGACTACAGTTGACAGGTTATTGATCATATGCAAATCTGATCTCTGATGAAATAAAACATGAATTCCGTCAAGCTGTTTGTACTACTGTAAAGTTGCACGACTTGTATTTTAACGAAACGTTTGAAGAAAAAGCTTGATATGAACGACACAAGGATGCTACGTGCAGTTTTGAATGAATTCTGAAAGCAAAACGCTACAAAGCAGCAGTTGTATGGCCACGTACCTCCCATCTAACAAAACATCCAATAACGGCAAACAAGACATGCTAGACACTGCTGGTTCGATTTAGTTTGGTTTTATGGCATATCAACCATTATGGGTTATCTAAAGCCGAATTATTTTTATACATATATGTGAGATATATATGATTTCTAAACAAATTTTGTTGCTCACATATTTAAACAAACCTGAGCCTTGCCCAGTCGGCTGGGGCCGTAGAATACACCAACTGCTTCTCTGCAGAGGGGTAAGACCCCTCCCCAACGAGTGTTCTGGATACGACACTAAACAATCTGATGATGAGGTTCAAGCAATGCTGGAGCTTTGGGGAATGCAGAGTACCCTATAATTGCCATCGCTCCCAGGTCCACTCCGGTGGTAGCACCTGATAAGGATCTTATCTATGGGTTAAATAGAACTAAACGGTCGTTGACATCTACTGTTTTATGCATTTAAACTGCGTATTTATGCTGAACTCAATTGTTTAAAATAGAACTGTTATTCACAACTAAACTGTACTTACATTTAAGCTGCGTGCTTATGTTAACTGTATTATTTGAAATTGAACTGTTTTTGAAATTGAAACTGTACTTACACTAAACTGTATAGTCATATATAACTGCTTGTATAGTTTGAAATAGAAATGTTTTTGACAATTAAACTGTGTACTCATGCTAAACTGAATTGTTTGAAATGGTTATTCACATAAAAATGGATTTGGCGTTAAATAACCTACAAAGGTTGATATGCCATAAAACCCAACAAGCCAACCAACCAACCAAACCTGAGTCCATTTTTTTGTATACAGTTAAATGGTTCCAAATATTTTTATTTAGAATTAATAAATTGTTTGCACACAATTAAATGGTTTCAAGTTTGGCTATGTAACAGTCACAATTAATCATCAGCCATTTGTTTACATACAGCTTGTAAGTGATTTCATTTTTAAATGAGTTAGAACTAATTTGTTTGCACACTAGTATTGCTATTATTTCTACTCAGTTAACTGATTTCAGTTATTGCTGTCTAACACTAATAATTCTATTCAATATTAATCACACGTTTGCACACATCATGTGGTTACAAGTATTGCTATTTAACACTAATTATTCTATTCAATATTACCCATTCGTTTTCACAGTTTTCACCATGTATTCAATAAAACATCGGTCATTTTTTAATACACAGTTAAATGGTCAAACTGTTCTATTTCAAACAATTCAATTTAACATAAGTCATTTGTTTGCCCTCGGTTTAAATGTCAAGTAACTCTATTAGGTGCTACCACTCCGGACTAGAGTGGACCTGGGAGTGATGGCAATGAAGGGGTACTCCGCATTCTCCAAACCTTCAATATTACTGGAGCCGCACCATCCGATCGTTTAGTGTCAAATCCGGACATTCATTGTGGGTGGGAGTTCTTATCCCTCTACAGAGATGTAGTTGGTTTATTCTACAACCCCTGATGACTGGGCCGACCGCTGGTAAAGTAAGAATGGAATCAGTAGCTATGTTCTTCTTCGGACCCCTACACATGGACACACCATGGCGATCAGTAAAATTTTATATTTATCAACACTGTGCAGATACTGGATTTGGTCTAGAGGACCTACCAAATGCGATGACCAATAGGAACGTTTGGCGAAAGAGAGAGAGAGAGAGGGGGGGAGGAGAGATAAATAGAAAAAGAAAGAGAAAGAGAAAGAGATATAATGAGAGAGAGAGAGTCAAAGAATCCATGCTGTTGGCACACCTTGATGATGACGATGATGATGCCAATATGAAGAAAATAAAGAGGAAGAGGAATTGCGTAAAAATTTTATTTGAATAAGAGAAAAAATTGTTTACAAAGTAATCTTTGCTTTTACATCTCTCTATAAGATAATTTGATTGAGATGTCTGTGACAGCCTTTGGCATACATTACGGCCACAAATTCACACAAATTCCAGAAATCATTCTATACATTATTCATATAATAATATTTGTGTTAGATCTATGTACATGATTTTAAACTGATTTATTTGACCCATAGATGGAATTCAAATTGGCACTACCACTCCGGGTCAGAGTCTACCGAGGAGTAATGGCAATGAAGGGATACTAGTCTCTTCCCAGGTTTCCAGAACTGGAGCCTCACGACCAGATGCAGTTTAGTGTCATCCACAGGACAATATTTTTGGAGGGTTAAGAGGGCTCTTGCCTGCCTGCAGGAGATACACTTAGTGTATTCTAAGCCTTACCGATTGGTCATATATGATTTTTATACATTCCCTTGGAACGAAGCAAGAAAAAAAGAATACGAAATTAATAAGATGTTCATGTTTAGATGAAAAATGAATTGTTTGCTTTAAAAATTTCTGTCTACGTATACACATTTCAATTATTTTTCTCTCTGTCTCTGCCTCTCTTTCACACAGTTACGCTATATATATATATATATATATATATATATATATATATATATATATATATATATATATTTAGGCAGCATTTCTTCGTTAATGCAAATTTCATTAAACATAATAGACATTTTATGTCTACATATTTTCTTTTGGATCCGTTCGAATTCCCGTATTACTTTTATCGTATTCTGGGGGAATTGATTTATGTATTGTCCATAATTGTATGTATCCCTAGTACTTTCTGCCCGACTTTGGGCCATCATCAGGGGAGGATCTTTGACAAAGGTGATGTAACTTTTGTTTTAGCATATTACTACTGTGTAAGGGCGTCTTTGCCGTTGAAGGTTATGGCGTTTGTTTTTTAATGTAATTCTATATTTAGTGCCAGTAGCTAAAGACATTTAAGTACATTAGCACTGGTTTGATAATTAATTCTATTAAGTGCCGGCTGCAGGTTTCTAATATGTAATGCTTCGAGAATCTGAAATTTTTGTTTATTATTTTGATGTTCTAATATTGTTGTGTTGTCGGTGAGAATTTTCCGTAGTTGTGTTGTTGGGCATGAATGTTTTTTTAAATGCTGAGCTATTGAACTTGTGTCTGAAAGGTGCATTGTAAGTCTCCTCGATATCACAATAATAAACAAAAACTTCAGATTCTCGAATTATCAAACCCAATATGTAGACATAAAATGTCTATTATGTTTAATGAAATTTGCATATATATATATATATATATATATATATATATATATCTGTGTGTGTGTGTGTGTGTATGTCTACGAGCGTGCGTTCAGCGGAGATATAGATACTTAAAAGTTTCATTGTAAATACTGGATAGATTAGATTACTTGCTAATATTGAAATTAATTTCCAGTAAAGAGTGTGAAAAAAAGGTCAGTTAGTTATGTACATATAGATTTTATGATATTCCTATTGCATAACAAGAATACAAGCTGATAAATAAGAAAATATGGTGATATAAGAAACTAAAAATAAGATATGATAAGTTGTTAGTGTAGATAGTGTTTTTAAGGGTTGACTTAATCCTGAAAATCATAGGTTTTGCAATTTTTTGGTTCGTGGTAGTTGGCTGTGATTATATCACATGGTCGAAGCAGTTCAAGCCGTAGTAATTACTCGCTGTTGCTGGTAGTATAGTGGTAATTGGTACGCTGCTCCGAGTGTAATTTCAAAGCTGCACAGACGAACGTTTTGTTTCATTTCTTTGTTTAATGGTATATCAAGCTTCGTAGGTCATTTACTGCTAAAGCAATTCTTGTAAAAAAAATAGTAGTGGTGATATTTAACCCATTTTAAGGGGATACGAGGGTTCATGCCTTTCTCAAGGGCATTATTCCGAAAGCATACGTTATAGTGTGACTGGAGTTTGAACTCGTTTACTACGATGTCCCCGTTTAGCACTTTAACCTTCCCAATAAATAAACGTGCAACGTAGTCTAATTCAGGGACTTAGGCTTTGCGAGTTCGAACTGGACCTTAATGCCTCGAAATCAACCAAAAAAATTGTTGTGCGAAAGGGGAAGATGCAGTGGATCATAGTAAAATGACCAGATTGTTTGAGAAATTTTGCTTGGGTTGCAAGAATATCGGTAATCAAGCAAGGTCAGATTGGCCTAAAATAATTCTATTCAATATTAATCACACGTTTGCACACAGTCATGTGGTTACAAGTATTGCTATTTAACACTAATTATTCTATTCAATATTACCCATTCGTTTTCACAGTTTTCACCATGTATTCAATAAAACATCGGTCATTTTTTAATACACAGTTAAATGGTCAAGCCATTGATTCAAGTCCTGCGGTTAGCAATCAGAGAGTATGAGGCGAACTTGATATCTCACTGTTTTTTAAGTGTAGTTCGTAACCTTCATGATTTCGGTAAAAACATCCAGAGGTGGCGAATTGTGCGTCACGTTAGTTAGATAGTGCTACATTTTTGGACTCACCCTAGTATTTTAAAATCTCACTTGCATTCCAAATGTTTTCGGTCTTTATAGAAAACAATGGCCCGATCTATTAAGAGTAAATGAACAGGAATACCTTCAATATACAACATACGAACATCTCACAAGTTATTTCTTGTGAGTCGTTGACTTACCTGAAAATCAAAACTAAAAAAAAAATTCTTAAGACCCAAAAGAAGAGAAAGAATTGCTTATAATTCTTATGATCAATTTCTGTTAAAAAATGGATTCTGATGAGATGTGACTAATTTTTATGATTTGACACATTGAATTCTTCTCAAATTGGAATGACCTTTTGATTTGTTAATCAGTAAATGAAATTATATACTGTGTTGAAATATTGAAGGTGTGAAAGAAAATGATGAAAAAAATCGCCATGGCTGGTCTTCAAGTCAAAGTCAACAATTAAAGAATTCTTAATACAAACCAAAAAACCGATTCATTTTCAGATTTTTTGTCAGAAACAAAAAATTGTGGATTTGAATACATCATAAAACAATAAGGATTTTTAATGAAAAGGTTATGAACAATGTTTAAACCTGTGATCAGCCAAGAAGCACAAAAACAAGCTTGTTAAGAAGCCGTCTAATTTACTCCAAGTTTTTTCTCTCAGAATTTTCGCCATATTATTTTTTTCCCCTGAAACTGCCATTTTTATTTTTGTCTTTCTTGTTATTTTTTTTTCTCTTTGACGGCTTCAAATTAGCATTGATTCTTTATCCTTAATCATGTCTTTGTCATCATTTCTATCCTTCTGTCATCATTTCATAATTTCTTTCTATCTGTGCCCACTTCCTCCTCTCCACTACACAAATATTCGTTTTTTTATCTTACTTTTTAATCTTTTTCTTTTTTTGACTTTTTATTTTTTCCTACATTAAGATTTTTCTTTCTTTCTTTCTTTCTTTCTTTCTTTCTCTTTCTTTTCTTTTCTTTATTTTTTCTGATATTTTCATTTTTTTAAATCTATTACACCTTTTTTTTTCATTTTTTTTTTCTCCTTTCGCTTTTTTCCAAGATCGAAATTTTACTTTTTTTCTTTTCTCTCGTCTTTGTTTTTTTTTCTTTCCTGATCTGCAGTTTTCTTCCATCAACTTTTTTCTTTTTTTCCAACATCAAAACTTTTCTTTCTTTCTTTCTTTCTTTCTTTCTTTCTTTCGTTCATTTTTTCTCTTTCTTTTCTTTTCTTTATTTTTTCTGATATTTTCATTTTTTTAAATCTATTACACTTTTTTTTTCATTTTTTTCTCCTTTCGCTTTTTTTCCAAGATCGAAATTTTACTTTTTTTCTTTTCTCTCGTCTTTCTTTCTTTCTTTCTTTCTTTCTTTCTTTCTTTCTTTCTTTCTTTCTTTCTTTCCTGATCTGCATTTTTCTTTCATCAACTTTTTTCTTTGCTTTTTTTTCAACATCGAAACTTTTCTTTCTTTCTTTCTTTCTTTCTTTCTTTCTTTCTTTCTTTCTTTCTTTCTTTATTTTCTTTGTTTTTTTCTGATATTTTCATTTTTTAAATCTATTACACTTTTTTTTCTCATTTTTTTCTCGTTTCGCTTCTTTCCAAGATCGAAATCCTTTCTTTTTTTCCTGTGGCTCTTCTTAGCTTTCAAACTTTTCTTTCTTTCTTTCTTTCTTTCTTTCTTTCTTTCTTTTCCGATATGTGTTTTTCTTTCATCATCTTTTTTCTTTTCTTTCTTTTCTTCCCTTTATGTCTCCTTTGTTTCCTCTGTTTTTCTGATATTTTCTTCTTTTTTCTTAATCTATTGCATCTTTCTCTTATTTTTCATTTTTTTCTCCTTACCTTTTTTCAAACATCGAAACTTTCCTTTTTTTTTCTCTAGTCTTTCTTTCTCCTTTTCCTTCCGCCCCTTTTCATCTGTGCATTTTCTTTTCCTTCTTTTCTTCCCTTTCTTTCTCCCTTTTGTTCAATCACTTGTTTTATCTATTTTTTTTTCTTTCAAATCACTTCTCCGTTCTTTTTCCTTTCAAACTTTTTTAATCGTCCATTATATTCACCTTCATTCAATTTTCTTTCTTTTTATTCTGTTTTCACGATTCCTTTTATCTTTTGCTATTCTGCCATTTGTTTTGTCTGTCTGTCTGTCTGTCCTTTGCTTCCTTTTTATTTACCTTTCCAACTCTTTCTCCTCTTCATGCTCATTTCTTTTTTATCTTTAAGCTTTGTACCTAGTAAGCCACAGACAGTCTTGGCCTAGTGCTGGAGTCTGCCAGTGCCTGTGACGTTATTCCATAATATAATGGGGAATAATTGCTGATTCTGCGGGATGCGACAAAATATATTTATTTCCCAGCAGGCCACTCTGCGTATGATCAATGATTTGGCAGGTAAACAGTACACAACACCTGCCCACCATCTTGCCAGCTCACAAACTAATGACAGGCAACCATTTCTAGCCTTCTCACATCTCAAAGAATCAGACAATCCATCAGTATTCAGAATTTCTCCCTGCCGACCCTCCATCCCTGGTCAAAAACTGCGGCTTTTCTTCATCTTCGTCCTTCATTTTATTCTTTTCCATTTCTCTTTTCTCATAAAACGTTTTTGTTCCTTTCAGACTTTCTTGGCATCCTTTAAAATATACTTTTCTTTGTAATTCTTTCATTTTTTTTTGCTTTATTTTCATACTTATTCTTTTTCCTTTGTGCCCTTAATTTTCTTGTTTTCTTTTATTTCTGTTGAATATTTTATCTGTTTCTTCCATTGGTTCTCTCTCTCTCTCTTTCTTTCTTTCTCTCTCTCTCTCTCTTTCGCTCTCTCCCTCTCTCTCTCTCTCTCTCTCTTTCTCCCTCTCTCTCTTTCTCTTTCTCCCTCACTCTCTCTTTCGCTCTCTCCCTCTCTCTCTTTCTCCCTCTCTCTCTCTTTCTCTCGCTCTCTTTCGCTTTCTCCCTCTCTCTCTCTCTCTTTCTCCCTCTCTTTCTCTCTCTCTTTCGCTCTCTCCCTCTCTCTCTCTCTTTCTCCCCCTCTCTCTTTCTCTTTCTCCCTCTTTCTCTTTCTCTTTCTCCCTCTCTCTCTTTCTCTTTCTCCCTCTCTCTCGCTCTCTCCCTCTCTCTCTCTTTCTCCCTCTCTCTCTCTTTCTCTCGCTCTCTTTCGTTCTCTCCCTCTCTCTCTCTCTCTCTCTTTCTCCCTCTCTTTTTCTCTCTCTTTCGCTCTCTCCCTCTCTCTCTTTCTCCCCCTCTCTCTCTTTCTCTTTCTCCCTCTTTCTCTTTCTCCCTCTCTCTCTCTCTCTCTCTTTCTGTCTCCCTCTCTCTTTCTCTCTTTCTCTCTCTCTCTCTTATCCTTATCTTTCTGCTTTGCCTCTCATTTCCCTTTCTTTTTTTCATCTTTGTCCCTCTCTCTTCCTATTTCTATCACTTTACTTCTCTCATTTTATATCATCATTTTCTCTCTCATGCAAATTCTCTTTTCCCTATTTTTTCTTCCCTTGCTTTTCCCTCATTTTCTCTCAAGCTTTCCTTCTTCAGATTTACGTACACAGTTTGTTTGTTTAATGGCAATGTCAACATTCTTGGGTTATTTAATGCCAAATCCATCATTCAAGAAGAGCGGCAGTGGTACTACTTAACCCATAGCTGAGAGGATAAGGGAGTTCATACCTTTCCCAAAGGTATTTGTCCGAAAGTGAACTTAATAGCGAGACTGGGGTTCGAACTCACGTACTACGATTCCAGTGCTTTAACCATTACATCACGAAAACACGAGCTCAAAGAACTTCCTTACAGTCATTTCCCTTTCTTTATTTCCTATTTTATCTATTTCTCTATTTTCTTTTCTTCATTCTTTTCCTTCACATTTTTTTTCACGTTATTCATTTATTTTATATATTTTCTGAAATTTCCTTATTTCTTTTCCTTGCTTCTTAACTTTTTTCCCTTCAATCTTTTTCTTTCACAGTTTTCTTTCTTTTCCCGTCATTCTTTTCTTTCACATTTTTCTCATTTTTTCATTCATTTTTTACCTTTGCATTTTTCTACCTTTTCTCTTCATTCTTTTTCTTTCACATTCTTTATTCTTTTCCGTTCATTCTTTTCTCTTTATTCTTTCCCTTCACACAACTTTCTTTTCCTTTACATTTTTTTCTTCCTTCTTTTCCTCAGAACTTTTCTTTCTTTTTTCCACTTTTAACCCATTCATTTGGAATTCATATTTCACCTCTCGTAATTTTCTTTGAGGTTTTCTTGTCTTTTACCAGCATTCTTTCCTCCTTTCATAAACTTTTCTTCCATTTTTCTTTCAAATTGAACTTTCATTACATCTTTCTTTCAGATTTGTTTGAAGGCCTTTATATATATATATATATATATATATATATATATATATATGAACATACACACACACACACACAGACGTTTGTTTTTCCGCTTTATTTATAAAAAATACTTCTTTGCTTGATAGTCTTTTTTCCCATTTCCTTTGTGTATCAGACAATTTTTTTTTATTCTGGAATCTTCGTTCTCAGCTGATCCCTCCTCCACATTTTTCATCACTGAACTCAGTCCCTTGCCCCTTGCGTCTTGTTCTATGACCCTTACAGCTTTGCTGGACAAAGTTTCAGGAATAAGCCAATGAAGAACTGGCTGAAAAAGCACACAATCATCTTAAATATATTAACTGGGTATGCACCATTTATTTACTGGGTTATTTTTCTTATGCACACACTTACAGATATAACCATGCATTCATGCAAATATCAATTATTATTATACTGATCAGATATATATATATATATATATATATATATATATATATATATATATATATGGTTATCTTTCGATGGCTGTTTTATTCTCTTCTATAGAAGCCACTCTTATCCGTGCTGCCAGCACGATATGATGATGATGATATATATATATATATATATATATATATATATATATATATGTGTGTGTGTGTGTGTGTGTGTACACAATATAACATATATATATATATATATATATCATATATAATATAATATATGATACACTAGATAATATATATATATATATATATATATATATATATATATCAATTATCATTATATATCTAATATATATAGTATATTATATTTATCCTAACTGACGCACACAGGCGTACACCCGCACACACACATACACGCACACACATATATAAGTGAGTGCGTGTGTGGGGGGTCGGAAAATATATATCATCGTCATCATCAAGTTGTACTCATAGCAAAGTTCCGTGACACTCTTTTGTCATCCATCCATATGAACCATCACTCCTGGTAGGTCCTCTAGATGACACCCAGCGTCTGCACAGAGCTGATGTAAGTCCCCGCTGGTCTCCCATTCATGAGTAAGAGTCCACAAGAGAACGTTGCTCATGAGTTCATCCTTATTTCTCCAGCGGTGCCCTGCATGTCTTGTTCATTTTACTTGGATTGTTTGTAAGATGGGAGGTTAGTAACCATACAGGAGCTGTTTTGTTGTATGTTATGGGAATCTCACCCATCTCACTATAATGGACTCTTCTCACTGTTATTAGTACAGAGATTTCGCTGCCAGAGAGCAGATCACTATCGTTCTGCACCTCTCCAGCACTTCGGCCGGCCGTGTTATCTGCGGCACGGATCTAGCCGAGTGTGTCTCGGTACCTGGAGATTTCCTTCGGCCTCTGGGTGCCTTCCCCCCAGGCTTTTACCCCTGAGGCGCCCCTAAAAAGGGGAATGCCAACGGGGCCGTAGGCATTTTTGGAAATGCCAGGCGCGTGTGGGCTACGGCCCTGCGCTCGGACCCACCATAAAAAGGCCTTGTGCCACACATACCCGTTGGGTGGGGCGGTCATCAAATACCGCAGATCACTGTCGGCGTTATACGAACGTTACGAGACTTCTTACCGTTTCTATGTAACTCTATCTTTCTTGTGTAATATAATCTGTTATTTAATGTCCGTGTTTGTGTTTTCCTTAGTGACCCTTTCCGGGGCCACAACATTATAGTAATGAATCAACCACAGCTTAGAAGAAATCCTATTTCATGTAGGGGAGGGCGCTACTCCTTTCCTTGGATTGCTCCACTTTACCCTTGATCCGTGTCTTATAATGCTGAGTGCTAAGCAAGGCGGCATCAAGTACCATTTTTTGAGTCTTTGGTATGACTCGACCTGGGATTGAGCTCCCGTCTCCCGGACCATTGATGCTCTAATGAGACTCTAATTCTGGAGATGTGGAGTGTGGACCACTCTTCATTGACATTACTCCCAGGTCCACTTTGACCCAGAGTGGTAGTAACAGTTAGGGTCTTTTCTATGACTCAAATAGATATGTTTGTATACTATTTACATTAGGTAAGAATATTTGATACAATACAACCAACTAAAACAAACCTAAGAAACAAGACAAAAAATGTTGATGTAAACATACAATGTATGCAGTTCCATAACTTCTAGGCATTAAATTACCCTAGTTAGGTTGACATGCCATTACAATCAATCAATCAATCTCTATGAAATAGAAGAAAGTTTGGAAAGTAAGGTTGTTATGTTTCTTTAGTGGTTGACAATCATCAGAATGTAAATGAACTTATAACCAAAAATGGAATCTTCCCTGAAAGGGAGAGATATATGATAATTTCTGTTAGTTATATTAACACTTGATGTTTTATTTCTAGTGTCTTTTAGTGTCCTTTTGATGAGACCAGGAGATATGTTAATTCTGGGTTTTTACAATATACCAACATTTTTTCCACTAAATTGATATTCGAAGAATGATCGATACACTTAAGATATTTTTTTTTTGATAATCAAATTGTGCATTCGTACACTTTACATAAATTATCATGCTTGTTGACTTTGCAGCTAAAGATTCCATTGTTACTAATTAGTTCATTGAATTCTGATGACACTTAACCTCTAACAACACTTATCAATTGGATTTTCCAGTCTTTTTCTTTTTTATTGGTCAGCTCAAAACACTTGAACCTCTCTATCTCTCTCTCTCTCTCTCTCTCTATATATATATATATATATATATATATACATGAATAGGTCTGCAAATGAATTTGAATGATAACCAGCGCATTGACAGAGTGGGTAGAGTGTTCGTCAATGGTCCAGGAGACCTGGGTTCAATCCCACGTCGCGTCATACCAAAGACTTACCACTCAGCATTATAAGGTATGTATCAAGGGTAAAGTGGAGCAATCCAGGGAAAAGAGTAGCGCCCTCTCTTACACCTTGTTGTAGTAGCTATTGAAAAGGGAGCCTTCTGGTCGCCCTCGACAACGGTCGCCAGCTTTACTTACTTTTATTTCATATAATTTGATTCTACATGTGTTTCTAACTTTATGACCTTCTTCAGAAATCTAATAATGATTTGGGCAATTTTTTCTGAATTTTTTAGTGAAAATTGTTTTGATTTGGTTTGGTTTGGTTTGGTTTGGCTTGGTTTGGTTTTATGGCATATCAACCATAGTAGGTTATTAAGTGCCAAATCCTGTTTACACATATATATCAAATATATATATGATATTTATACATTTTGTAGATAACATTCTTAAATGCACCTGAGCTCTTTTTTTTGCGCACAGTTAAATGGTTTTAAGCATTGCTATATAACAGTCACAATTTAACATCAGTTATTTGTTTGCAAACACAGTTTGTTCTATTTGACCCATAGATAAGACCCTATTAAGTGCTACTACTCCAGGTCAGAGTTGACCTGGGAGCTAAGGCAATGCAGGGGTACTCTGCATTCCCCAATTCTCTATGGCTGGAGCCTCAGCATCAGATGGTTTAATGTCAAATTCAGGACACTCGTTGGTGGGGTCTCAATCCTCTGCAGAGATGCAGTCTGTGTATTCTACAGCCCCAGCAGACAGGGCTTTGAAAATTATTTTGATAGGGTTTGATTCTTTTTAATTCCAAGATGTACACATGTGTATGCATAGATATATCTAAGTAAAGTAAAAGTAAAGTTGGCGACCATAGTCGAGGGTAATCCAAAGGCTCCCTTTTTGATAGCTACTACACCAAGGTGTAGGGGAGGGCGCTACTCCTTCCCTGTTATATATGTAAGTAAAGTAAATTAAAGTCGGCGACCTTAGTTGAAGGTGACCTGAAGGCTCCCTTTTCAATAGCTACTACACTGAGGTATTGAGGAGGGTGTTACATCATTTTGTAGATTGCCCCTCTTTACCCTTGATCCTAACCTTATTATGCTAAGTGTTAAGCAATTTTTTGAGTCTTTAGTATGACTCGACCAGGGATTAAACCCTGGTCTCCCAGACCATTGACAAACACTCTACTCATTAGACCAATGGCCTAAATGAAGTAGAGCGAAAATAATAAAAAGTTTTACTTGAAATCTGTGAATATTCATTGCTATGTGGGCTTTACATTTCAAAGGAAAGGGGAGTGACAATGTCATTCACTGGGTGGCAAGTCTGTTTAATGAAAAGAAATAAAAAGACATGTCTTAATTATTCAAAGAATATGGATAAAAGAGGACAAGAAATAATTCTGGGAATCTCACATTAAATTGAACATAATAGTGAGACTGTTGTTCAAACTTTCTTATTATAATGTCATAGTCACTACATGATGGAGACGACTCGCACCCAGAATGAGGTATTTCTGACACACTATATGAATTGCACATCCCCCCACCCGACCAAACTAGATTATGGGACCAGTAAGAAAAAGACCTGGACAGAACAAATAAGAACTTATCCTTAAAAAAATATCTCTTAATTTACATTCTTTCAGTCAGTTTTTATCAAATTGTCAGACTAATTTTCATATACTTACCTCCAGTATCACCTCAAGTACTTATAAAGTAATATATATATATATACATATATGGAAGAAAATAATGGATTGTAATCCGACAGTTTGTAAAGAAAAATTGATAACAAGGTAATCCAAGTAGAAAGAGAGATTTATTGAGAAACAAAGTCGACACTATAGCATTTCAGTTCTGCTGAACCAACATCAGGGCTATGGGGGGTTATATTAGTGATGTTAAGTTAATGATGGAAGTGTAAAAAGTGTAAAGAATATATAAAAACTTTGGAAAATTTGTATAACAAGAAAAAGTTGGCCGTTTGATTAATGAATCAGCGTTTGTTGCTTAAAACTACGTCACCTGATCTATTAGGAACATTGTGCAGAATCCACGTTCGGTTCGTTCATCAAGAGATTTCGAATCGTTTCTTGTTTTTGATGAAAGTTCAAATCCTATAAGTTGTTTTTTTTTTCAAATACACATGCCTCGAAAAATCCTAAAATACAAAGAAAAAAAAAAAAAATATATATATATATATATATATATATATATATATATATACATATATATATATATATATATATATATATTAAATAGATATTTATGTATAAATACATAGAGAATTTTGGGTAAATCATACTTAATATGAATAGAAATATCTAACTTTTAATTTTATCTATAGAAAACAATGTCTACATACATTCTAATTAAATAAAAAATTAAAGTTTTTTTTATTGTATTGTATTAATTTAGAAGGCTATTGCAATGTGAAATAATAATTATTTGTGTCTAATTAATTTCAAAGTAAAAACTTCATCGTCAGAGTTTTTTTTTTAAAATGAACATGATGCTGGATGTTCAAATTCAAAAAAAGAACAAAATAGAAAAATAGAATTTTTTTAAAAAATTCTATCATCCAGCATTGTGTTCATTTAAAAAATCTCTGACGATGAAGTTTTTACTTTGAAATTAATTAGACTCAAATAATTATTATTTCGCTTTACAATAGCCCTTTAAATTAACGCAATAAAATAAAATAATTTGTACAATACTTCAAGCAAATTACAAAATACTTTTGTTGTTTGTTTTTTTCTTTCTTTAATGGCATATCAACTGTTGAGGTTTATTGGATGCCAGAGCCACTCTTGTAGAAGGACAGTTGTGCAACTGGGAGGAGTCCTTGTAGCATTGTGGCTAACTGGCTGGAATGTGACATTGCAGTAAGTGATTTTAAACTACAATCGTTTTATCTTTCACTTTTGGACTAATGCCCTCAGGAAAAGTATGAACCCACTTCTATTTGCAACTAACGATTAAATAGTGTCATTGTTGTTCTTCTACAAGGAAAGCTTTTGCATAAAATAATCCATAAGTGTTGATGTACAATTAAACCAAGAAACAAAATCAAACAAAGCCCACTAGACATGGTACTATCTAACCCATAGCTAGGGGGATAAAAAAAAGTTCCTATTTTTCCTAAGGGTAAAGAAATAAAGACAACTGTGATATTATTCTAATGGATATGAACGTAGATCTTTTAATGACGTCCAAGTTTAATGTCACCTAAAACCAAACATAAAAGATTCTGAGTTTTGGATGATTTGAGCTTGAACGTTTTGGTTTGGTTTGGTTTCTTTGTTTAATGGCATATCAACTCTTTTTAGGTTATTTAATGCCAAACCCATTCTCCTAGAAGAACAGTAGTGGTACTATTTAACCCATAGTTGGGAGGATAAGGGGGTTCATACCTTTCCCAAGGGTATTTGCCCGAAAGTGAATGTAATAGCATGACTGGAGTACGAACTTGCGTACTACGATTCTGCTGTCCATCACTTTAACCATTACCCCATGAGGACACCCCCTTGAACGTTTTCAAAAACAAGTGTGTATTGTACACAAATACCAAAATGCCTGAAAATTTTTTTTGCAGAAACCTTTTGCCTAATGTTCTGATTAGCAAACAAGCTCCACAAATTTTTATGCTGGTCATCCTTCATTGAATCTTTCATAAATATGATTGTGAGCCAAATTTGGCAGATGTTGACAAATACTTTTATAATTTAGGAACCCTATTCTAGTTAAAATGAATATTGGAGGATTATATCACTGAGTCTATTATTTTGGACACCCGCAGATTGAAGATGAGGATTTCATAATCCAAAGCGTCTTACTTTTCAATCCTGAGAAATTCATGCTCCATTTGTCTTGTGAATCAGTAGGGGACATGATGTTCAAAGTCACCCTCGTTCTTCCTGTTTGAGTCACTTGTTTACCACTCAACCATTTATAATAATTAATAAATAAAGTCCTTCTTTCTCCATTTGTTTTACTTAAACTGTATTTACAGCTAGTTTTTCTATTTTTTGGCTGGGTAAAATCTACATAACGTGTATATACAGATTTTAATTGGCTCTTCAACAAAAAATAAACATACAAAATTATTATAGCTGTTATTATTTCATGAATTATTCAGGTGTGTATGTATTTACCAACCCCTTTGCCCAATCAGGGTGCGACAAAAGGTCAATTTTTTATGTGGAGTTTAAAAGGTTTAAATTCAAATTTTTCCTTCTCCAAAGCCGGTCATCATACCAGGGCTAAAAAGCCCAGTCTGCTCCACTATTTGCCCATAGCTGAAGAGAGAATAGTTTAATTCATGCTTTTCCTAATAATATTAGCACTATTTGAAATGCTAACAATTTTCGGGTGAGTATCTTCATTTTTTTTATTTTGTTCTCTGTGTTTGAGCAGGTAGAGTCTTTCACATGTCTATGTCTAACAACCATCAAAGATATTTAAAAGGAACTTGATGAGCTGTGTTCTAATTCTGGACTGGAGTGTTTGCATTTAACTTTGTGCTAATACCCATGGAAAATTCATGAATCCATCTATTGTACCTGCACCCCAGCAATGGGTAAATGACAGGGCAGGCTGGACACTTTAGCCTTGGTTGGACGGCAGGTCTAGGAGAGGGAAATAAACTCTGAATTCAATATCTGAGCAGTGACATTCAGAGAATCTCTGACACACATTTGGTCCATTCTTATATTATCATCTCATCCTAAAAGTGTGGATGCTTCTACACAAGCCCTCCTCACTATAAATAAATCCTCCGTGTAAGCAGATTAGTGGTTCCAATCTGAAATGTTGTGTACTTATACACTGTGTGTGATATATCTAGGATTATATATATATATATATATATATATATATATATTTTTTCATATAATGGTGCAACGTCGAATAAGTAATGTGATAAAATTCTAGATTATAATCAATTGAATTTATGTTTTATGTATAGCATAATTTTGCTTTTACCTATATATATATATATATATATGCATATATATAAATATATAAATAAATAGATAATATATAGATATAGATATATAAATAAATAAATATATATATTGACATAAAATTCCCTAAATGCCTGAATTATGATTAAATGTATTTCCTGGAATAACGGTAACCTCCACTGAAAATTGTTCACCATCTGAGGATACAATCTGTGCAAAAAGTTGTTGAAATAAATTTCTAATGGATTACATCTGTTGAGTTTTACTTGATACTAATTATATATATATGTGTGTGTATGTGTATGTGTATGTGTATGTGTGTGTAAGTATTTAAGTGTATGTTTGTGTGTGTGTGTGTACCATATCTCTGAAAAATAAGTACACACCTAATAATTTTTTTAAGATAAAGTTATTTTTCTTCAAAAACAAAGATACCAGGATTTTCTAATTTCAAGTGAAACATTATACAATAAAAGCAAATATCATTAGCTATTATGTATTACCAAACTCTGCACCATTAAAATTATGTATCAAGAAATGTGGATATAAAGCAATCCAGAAACAAGTAGTCATCTCAGACATATTAACACAATTCATATTTTTGATTGCAGAGTTTCATTGCTATAGACTTTGGTAATAAATAATACCTAATAATATCCATTTGGATTTGCACATACATTATGCTACTTTGCACAGCCAGCACAACACATAAAATACACTCAGCAGATTGGCAAATGCTGATCACAACCAAACACAACTAAAGGGAAATTATTGTCAAGTAAGTAAAATGAAACGCAGTTTCTTCCAGGCAGCGGTCACATCGATACTGCTATATGGCTGCACTACATTGACGCTAACAAAACGGCTGGAGAAGAAGCTAGATGGCAATTACACAAGAATGCTACGTGCAATCTTGAACAAGTCCTGGCGGCAACATCCCACAAGACACCAACTGTACGGCCACCTGCCCCCTATCATGAAAACTATTCAAGTTAGACAAACCAGACATGCAGGACACTGCTGGAGAAGCAGGGACGAACTCATAAGAGATGTACTCATATGGACCCCCACACATGGCTGTGCAAAAGCAGGACGACCAGCACGAACATACATTCAGCAGCTATGTGAGGATACGGGATGTTGTCCTGAAGACCTACCTGGGGCGATGAACGATAGGGAGGAGTGGCGAGAGAGGGTCAGGAATATCCGTGCTGCCAGCGCGATATGATGATGATGAAGTAAAAGGGATAGCCTTTTATTTTTGTTACTCACACATACCTTTACACATCTCTTTTTGCATTAGTATTTCTATTTGGTAACACATCAATAAAATTGTTATGTTAGAAATGTTTCTTTGAATTCTTCCTGAAAGGGAACTATATGTTCTAATAATTGCATAAGTATCATGAGTAATCAATCATATAACCCTATTATTCATAGTCAGTTTTACAAAGAAGTAGTTGAACTAACATGTCTTTGCTATTCTCTAACAGAAATTTTTCAAGATTACTTATTTGTTCAGTTTTGGTTTTTTTTCTTTAACGGTATATCAACCTTTGTGCACTAATAAATGCAAAAGCTGTTCTTGCTGAAGAACAGTTGAAGTAATATTTAACCCATAGCTTGGAGCATAAAAAGATTTATACGTTTCCCGAGAGTATCTGAAAGTAAATGTAATAACATGATTGGATTTGGAACTTGCTTACTGCAATGTTGCAGTCCAGCACATTAGCCACTATGCTATCAGGACATTCCCTCATGTGCTTGCATCTGTGAGTAGCCTTTTAGCACTGTTGACTTAAAGAGGTTGGCTTATTAATCATTTCTTGAACGCAGACAAAAGAAACATTAAAAATAAAAAAATGAAAGTACACCATACAGACAGTTTGTATTAGGTATCAAACTTTGTACATGAAAAGCAAATTTATGTAAATCATCTCCTACCTTAAGCCGAATCTAAAATAAAATCTACGATCAGTTTATAAGATTTCATTCAAACTTTTGTGCCTTGACTAGAAATATTTCTTTGTCATCAATTACTTTGTATAAGTTTAGTTTATAAGGAAATACCTTTTGGCTTTTTTATTCATGGTTGTGGAGTGGACTATCCAGCGACTTCCTCCTCCCTAATCTTAATTATTCTCAGAACTTACCTGCTGACTCTAATTTACCACAGAGTAGAATAAACCAGAAACAAACAGAGCACAGGCATGAAATGGATAATTTAAAATGGCTAGAATTTATCCATCGCATAATATGATATATATAATACAATACATGATGTATAATATTCATATATATATATATATATATATATATATATATATCACAAAATAATATGCATATATGTATAAATATTATTTTTGCATGCATATAGTATGTAAATATACAGATAATATGAATTATATATAAGTTGTACATTATGGTTAGAGTGTTTGCCAATGGTCCAGGAGACCAGGGTTCAATCCCAGGTTGAGTCATACTGAAGACTTGAAATATGGTACTTGATGCTTCTTTGCTTAACACTCAGCATTATAAGTTATGTATCAAGGGTGAAGTGGAGCAATCCAGGGAAAGTAGTAGTACTGGGAGCCTTCAGGTCGCCCTCGACTTATTTACTTATATATTTACGACATATTTATTTATATATATATATATATATATATACAACTACAATCTAAATTATACACCATGCAAAATAAGACCTGAACCATGATTTGAAATTAATATTTACATTTTTTCCTTTATTGTATATCTTAAACTCACTTTCATATTGTAATATATGTTTATGCAAGTAAGTTTATGCAATGATGATTTTGCTCATGTTTGTATTCATTCATAAAATAATTATAATTCTTTCCTTTCTTATCACTTTAATTTTGTCTTCTATCAATACATTTAATCTTCATTTAATCTCCTTTTCACTTTCTCTCTCTCTCTCTCTCTCTCTCTCTCTCTCTCTCTCTCACTTTTGTTTCTCTTTCCTAAGTGTATTATATGCCAATTTTTCTATGGTTCTCTTTACTCTTTTTTTTCTTTCACTGATTTCTTTCTTCCTCTCCTCTCCTACCCTCACAATGAACACTCTCTTATCACTTACTTTCTCTCTTTTCTTTAAACATTTCCCACACTCCTTATTTCTTACCTTAACTCTCTTCTCTTCTCTTACAACCTCTTCTCCTTTCTTTTACCTCCTATTGCCTGTCTTCTTCACTGTTTCTCCACCTTTCACCTCTTGTAAATCTAGACAGTCTCTCAACCATAAACAGTCAAAACAGATTAATAATTATTCTGCTTAGAAGAATAACAAAAGCCTTTTGCCCTGTTCCCTCAATTCTAACCTGGTACCTTTATCTTCTAAATCACTCAGCTAAGCAGGTTAACCTTATGTATAGAACCAAATATACTTAAAAGCTAAGTAAGTATTTACCTAACGCCTTTACCAGAGGCAGGATATGACACAAGGTCAATTCTTAAGTGGAGTACAGCTGGTTTGAATTCAGAGTTTTACTTCTCCTGGAATGGTTGCCAAACAAAGACTAAAGAACCCAGTTTGGTATTCTGTTTTATCCATAGCTGGAGATGAGACAAGAAGGATTCAAACCTTTTCCAAGGACATTAGCTCAAAGGCTTCATCCAGGATTTGAACTCAGGTTGTCATTTCCATTTCCTATGGTGATATTTATTAAACTAAGCACACTTTCTCTAAGTAATAACTTAATAAGTAAAGTAGGCGACATTAGTCGAGGGTGACCTGAAGGCTCCTTTTTCAATTGCTACTACACCGAGGTATAGTGGAGGGTGCTGCTCCATTCCCCGGATTGCTCAACTTTACCCTTAATCCTTACCTTATAATGCTGAGTGTTAAGCAAGGTGGCATCAAGTTACATTTTTCGAGTCTTTAGTATGATTTGATCTGGCATTGAACCCTGGTCTCCCTGACCATTGGTGGACTGCAGAATCGTAGTAAGCAAGTTCGTACTTCAGTCGCGCTATTATAGTCACTTTCAAGCAAATACCCTTGGGAAAGGTATGAACCGCCTTATCCTCCCAGCTATGGGTTAAATAGTACCACTACTGTTCTTCTAGGAGAATGGCTTTGGCATTAAATAACCTCCAAAGGTTGATATGCCATTAAAAAAGAAACCAAACCAAACCAAACCTGACCATTGGTAAACACTCTACTCATTAGGCCAATAAAGATTAAAAGATTCTATAATCCATGATAAAAATGTATCATTGTTTGCTACATGATATACACTTAGATACATTGAACATAAGTCTTATTTTATACTGAAATAAATCAGAATGCTCCAGGCTTGAACAGAGGTCTGTCACAAATCTTTTGGTGGCTGAGAAGTGCAAACCATATAAAATTTTCCCAAAGAATCAGTGTCGTGTACAGAGAAAAATAGTTTTGTCAAAATAATTTTTACAAATTGACAAAACATGGGTTTGCTAAAATGAGCCTTTGTCAAAAAGACTGTTCCTTCAGTGGAAACTCTCTGCTTCAATGATAAAAAAAAAATTTCTTGGGGTAGCAGTCAGTAAAGAAGATCAAGCACCTATTATTATTAATTTTCATGAAAAAGGGGGCAACTGCTTAAGCAAAATTCACTTGATATATATATATATATTTCTTTAAGAAAAACAAAACTGGTCACATTAGGTATATAAATTTATTTCCATCCTGTTATGTGTTTTTGATATAAACCAAAAACACGAAAAAAATTTAACAGGACTTCTTCAGATCTTATGGATAAAATAAATCAGAATTGACATGGGAGGGGAAGGGTGGGAAGGTATAGAAGAGGGGTGAGGAGTTATCTCCTCGTTTTAGCCCACTTCCGTTTTTTTATTTTATTTATTTATTTATTCATTTTATTTTATTGCCAGTTGGAATTATAGTAATTTTATTTTTTATTTTTTATTTTTATCTATTTTATTTTTTTTACTTAAGACTCCATAATTCCTTACTGAATTAGATAATTAACTTTTTTATATATATTTTTTGTAATAACTTTTTCTAAAGGAAACTGTAATACTTATATTAATTTCGAGCCTATTTCTTCAGTTACCCATTTTTTTGCCGTGTATGTATGCAAGATAAGTTTTTTCCATTTTTTTTCATTTTTATCTTATTTTATTTTTGTTCATTTACCTTATTTCTCAATTTTATTCATTGTTTTTTTAAAACCATTATTTATGATAATTTGTCTATAGTTTAAATTTAGTCTTATGCCTACATTTAGCTATTAATTCACATCTCTTATTTAACAATTTTTCAGGGTCTGTATTTGTATTTTTTCCTCTAAGCATAGATTACATCTACCATCAAAACATTTTGGAGTATTTGACTTTTTCAATATAGACCATTGAATCTCAGGGGTTAACCCTTTATTTTTCTTCTCTTGCCCTCCCCTGTCTATTCTGATTTATTTTATCCATAAGATCAGAAGAAGTCCTGTTAAATTGTTTTTCGTGTTTTTGGTTTATATCAAAACACATAACAGGATGGAAATAAATTTATAAGCCTAATGTGACCGGTTTTGTTTTTCCTTAAAGAAATTATTGCTCTGTAATATCAGGTTACATTGAGCTCTTTACCAGGAAAACTTAAATGTTCATTTTTTAATGGTTTCCTTGTCCTGAAGGAATTACACCCAACTCTGGTTTAACTGGACCAAATAATACTATATATATATATATATATATATATATATATATATATATATATATCAAGTAAATGAGGATTGTCAATATCCAAAGAATAAGTGCTCAATTCATGGCTATTTAATGCAAAATGTACCTGCAGGGCAAAATATATTTTTTTTGGTTAAGAAACAAGAAAAATAGAAATTGTATTCCATAATGAATTCATTTTGTTAATTCTAGCTCATTTGATGGACTTCAAACCATTTAAAATCCATCTGATGAGCTTGAATAAATGAAATGAATTTAAAATGGAATACAATTTCTAGTTTTCTTGTTTTTTAATCAAAATATATATATATATATATATATATATATATATATATATATATATATATATATATTATCCAATATCTTATCCATTAGATCTGAAGAAGTCCTGTTAATTTTTTTTTGTGTTCTTTGATTTTATCAAAAACACATAACAGGATGGAAATAAATTTATAATCCTAATGTGACCGGTTTTGTTTTTTAATAAAGAAATTATTGCTCTGTAATTTCAGTTACATTGAGCTCTTTAACAGGAAAATTTAAATGTTCACTGTTGAATGTATTTTTGTCCTGATGGATTTCCTCCCAACTCCGATTTAACTAGACCGATTAATACTTATATATATAAAAAATATCATTCAATCCAGTAAATCCGGAATAGAGAATTATTCCAATCAGGACAAATAAAATATTAAAAAATAGAATATTAGATTTAAATATTCCTGGTAAAGTGTTTGATGTAAATAAAGTCCACAGAGCAAATAAATTTAAAAAAAAACAACAACAACAATTCACATTAGGATAATCAATACATATATATATATATATATGTATATATATCAATTGCATGGAAAGTGAAAGAAATAATCCCAAATTTAGAAATCAAGAGAATACTAAATTATTTCATTGGGTTTCTTGAAACAGTGTAACTTTGAATGAACTGATATCAAAATTTCATTAGCCAAGTTTTTTCAATCAAATTGTCATTTTTTGTCTTCTCATTAACATTTGCACCTGTAATCGGAAAAAGAAGAATTCCTTTAGACTTTAATGACTTTTTTGCTTCAAACTTTAAAAAAAATGATTTCAAAATTTGGAAATCACTGATTATTATTGCAGAGACTTTTTTTGACGTTGTAGTTATTTTTTTTTTTTTTTTTCTGTTCCTTCTTTTCTTGTTTCTGAAATAAACCAGACTTTTTGAAATCATTGATTTAAATTCCCAAGAAAGTATAAATTAAAATAGTTTTTCACCTTGCAATTCTATTTTATAGCAGAATATTCTATTTACAGATGTCTGATCTTTAAACAGATTTATATTCTGAATTATATTCTGAATTTTGAATAAGAAATAGAAAATAAAAGTAAGCAAAAAGCCAAATATCAAAAGAACAGTTTCTTCAATTATTTTAAAGTCAGAGTCTCGGTGTTTCTTTTTGATTGAGCAGGGACCTGTTTTCTCAAAGAGTTTAGCTAATATTTTCTGGTAATTCTAACCAAATGTAAATTCAGACTGAAGAGTTTCCAAGTGGGTTGGCACTTGCCTGAGACAAGTGTTTTGCAACCAGTCTTTAATTCTTGTAGAAGATCTTCACAATTCTTTAAGTTGTATCATTTATTTAATTAAATAGTCATTAAACAAGAACAGCATCAAACCGTCAAGAGGAAAGTGCAAAATGGGATAGAATAACAAGAACAAATGAAATTTTTCACTTTTTCTTTTGACTTCATTTTTTTAGATTAAATTTCAAAACAAAAATGGCAAAGCTCCTTTTGAAAAATCATGTCTGCTGTAATTTTGCAGATGGCATTGTTTTTTGTTGTTGTTTTTGTTTTTTTTGTTTTTGTCTTTTTAACATTGATTTATTTGTTTTGATTTTTGTAAAATTTTTCTGGGTGCAAATTGAGAATTCATCACTTTCACCATTAAAGACATTTTATCAATGACTTTATTCGTCTTTGTCAATCATATGAAATGTTGCAGAAGGCACTGTTTAGCCATTGAACCAAAGAAAATAATTAAATCACTATTTGTAAAACAAGAAATCATTGAAAGCAGTGGGACATTTTTCATTAAATTTTACAAGTAGATTGCTTAAATTTATTGGAATTATTTTTTACTTTTTGATATTTTCAGCTTGGATTTGGGTTCTGAATTATTTTCTATTAACTGAAATAAAAGTTTAAGAGAAGAAGCAGTTTTTTTTTAACCTAGAAAAGGACTGATACATGACATGTAAAAAGAAAACAAATAATTATGTTCTGAACAAAAACAAGTGGATTTTGTTGGCACTTGCTCCTGGACTAGACTAAAACACCGATAATAATCATTCCTACTCAACAGAACAAGAAGTAATGGTTTGGTTTGGTTTCTTTATTTAATGGCATATCAACCTTTGGAGGTTATTTAATGCCAAAGCCATTCTTCTAGAAGAACAGTAGTGGTACTATTTAACCCATAGCTGGGAGGATAAGGAGGTTCATCATTATTACTCCCTATTAGTACCTGTTAGAGTCCCATCTATAAGTCAAACAGAATCATTAAATCATTTAAGAGACTTGAAATAGTTTAACTGTGTGCAAACAATAAATAACAGTACTTGAAACCATTTTTCAGTGTGAAAACAAATGAGCTCTGGCTCATTTAAAAATAATGTTACCAACATACAATTTGTTCTCACACACACACACACACACACACACACACATTCACACACACACACACACACACACACACACACATATATATTTATTTATATATATATATATATATATATATATATATATATATATATATATATATAAATAAGACTTGGCTTTAAATAACCAACAAGGGTTGATATACCACAGAACACATCCAATCAAATATTAAATATGAATTATCAAAAATTGATAGCCAACACTGGGGAGCAAATGTTGGTTATTTCTATTTTACGTACACAGAAACCAAAGCAACAATGCATCTAAGATACATCAAAGAAAAAAAATGGTATAAAGAAGACTACAAAAAACTTACCCACTGTTATTTCAAAAGCAATTCTATGCAAAGAGTATATAAAAAAAATGTATGATGGAGATCTGGATTGAATCTACTAAATTCATTAAAAGAAGTCAAAGCTTTTCAGACTAAGTCAGGTTAATTTTACAGAAAGGCTGGTCTGACTTTGAGATACCAGAAATATGTGTACAGAAAAGCATACACAAAGAGAGCTTCCTAAATGAATTGAAACACAAAATATTGAAAACCAAATCACCAGTAAACTGAGAAACACATCAATATTAACCATATTTACCCAACCCCTCCGCTCGGGCAGGATATGACTCAAGGTCAATTTTTAAGCGGAGTTTAACAGGTTTGAATTCAGAGTTTTCCTTCTCCTAGACTAGTTGCCTCACCAAGGCCGAAGAACCTAGTCTGTCTTACTATTTACCCATAGATAGAGGGAGAATACTTGGATTCATACCTTTCCCAAGGGTATTAGCGCTATGTGAAATGCAATCAGTCTCGTACAGGATTTGAACTCATGTCGCCATGTCCATTCCCTACGACGATAACCATTACACCACGGGCAAGTGTTAACACATCAATATTAACCATATTTACCAACCCCTCCACTCGGGCAGGATATGACACAAGGTCAATTTTTAAGTGGAGTTTAACAGGTTTGAATTCAGAGTTTTCCTTCTCCTAGACTAGTTGCCTCACCAAGTGTTAACACATCAATATTATCCATATTTACCAACCCCTCCACTTGGGCAGGATATGGCACAAGGTCAATTTTTAAGCGGAGTTTAACAGGTTTGAATTCAGAGTTTTCCTTCTCCTAGATTAGTTGCCTCACCAAGTGTTAACACATCAATATTAACACAATAAAACAGGACAATTGTAGAATTATTAAAAAGAAAAAAATCATGAGTGGATACAAGACTATAATTCCATCCTGAAGTAATCAAGAATGAAAAAAACTCGAAGTGGAGACTAAAAAAGTAAATAAAGCATTGCAACATATCCTCACGGACAACATCATCAAACTAAATGAGTTAATCTACGTAAAAGCAAAACTAGTCAGTGTTAAGATAGGTATTCCCCGAAGCAATCTGAAAGACAACATAAAACCTGGATGGGAAATGAGACTAAAAGGACAATTTCCCAAGGGTATTTGCCCGAAAGTAAACGTAATAGCGCGACTGGAGTACGAACTCGCCTCCAACGATTCCGCAGTCCATCGCTTTAACCATTACACCACGAGGAAACCCACCTAAAAAGTACTGTTACTGGGTCAAACAATACAGCCAAAACAGGACATTCCAAAGTAATGAAAGAAAATTCTACCAACATGTTGGTAGAGAATGCACAAAGATAAATCATCAACCGGAGGCAAAAGAAACAAAACAATTTCGGTGTAAATTATGGAAGTCGAAAGAACATAATAGGAATACTGAATGGATAAATAACATGAAAAAAGAATTAGAACTCAAAGAAGGCCCTGGGGCAAACATACATTTTGAATTACTAAGAACAACACTCAAGAAAATACCAAGTTGAAAAATGCCAGGTCATGACGGCATACATAGATACTGGTTTAAAAAATTCACATTCATCCATGACAGACTGGCCAGCAAATAAGTAGATGCCTACGAGGATCAAGCATCCCTGAATGGATGATAAAAAGAAAAACTAATCTGATCCAGAAAGAGCCTCAAAAAGGGACCATCCCCAGCAATGATAGACCGATTACGTGTTTAACCATCTATTATTTGCTTGCATGTCAAAGACAATTTTCAGAAGAACAAAAAAAAAGGGTGCTGAAAGGGAACAAGAGGAACAAATGACCTACTATATTTAGAACAGCACATCCTCAAAGAAACCAAAACAAGGTGGAAAGATGGCATGGATTAACAACAAGAAGGCCTATGATCTAGTCCTGCAAATGTAGATAAAAGAATGTGGGAAAATGTTCAAAATATCCAACAAAATCATAACCACACTCACAAATATTGTGGGTTTTTTATTAACATTATTATTATTATTTGTATTTCTGATCATTTTGATGGTTTTTGAAACTGCATGAAGTATTAGGACACTGAAGAATAAAAAGTGGTTGACTTGTTAAGAATATAATTTTATAGAGGATATGTCACAAAAGCATTTACCCCTTAAAATAATAGGCCCCACCACACTTTTGTACCTGTAATTCTGAGCTCCCTGCTGAAAAACAGATAAAAATGTATAATTTGGTCTGTTAAGTAAGAGAGTACAATATTTTATGGGCAATAGCAATGTAGAAATGGGTATTTTAACAGCCAGTCAACTTGTCTTGAGTTATTTGACGCACAGAAGATAGAGAACTACATTGATTGTAAGTTCATTTTTACCTTTAGAGGACTTTTTTTTACACATGGTCCTATCAAATACCAATGATTTTTAAACAGATGTATTTGAGCCATAGAGTGGGCCCTAACAGGAACTACCATCCTGAATCTCAGTGGACCTGGAAGTAATTGCAATAAAGAGGTACTCCACATTCCCCAGATCTTTAACAGCAGGTACAGCTTTGTGTCATTCCAAGGACAGCCCTTTTTTAGGGTTTTTTTTTTACCTATCTGCAGTGTACAGTCTAAGCCATACTGACAGTGAATGGCTCAAGTATATGTACTTCAAATACTGGTAGCTCTTAGAATAAAGCATATAGTTAAGAATACAGCATATAGTTAAGAATAAAGCATATAGTTAAGAATATAGTATATAGTTAAGAATAAAGCATATAGTTAAGAATAAAGCATATAGTTAAGAATATAGCATATAGTTAAGAATAAAGCATATAGTTAAGAATAAAGCATATAGTTAAGAATAACGCATATAGTTAAGAATATAGCATATTGTTAAGAATAAAGCATGTAGTTAAGAATAAAGTATATAGTTAAGAATATAGCATATAGTTAAGAATAAAGCATATAGTTAAGAATATAGCATATAGTTAAGAATAAAGCATATAGTTAAGAATATAGCAAAGAAATGGGTTCTTAGATATTAAATTTCTTAATATCTTCCATGTTTCATTTTGTGGTTTATGGAAATATTTTTTAACTTGTCAACTCTTTCCTGCATATTTGATAATATTCTTAATATTTGAACATTCAAAATATATTTTTAGGTTTTAATGTCATTGTGAGGTGAATTCAGATTAATGAAGTTGAATAAGATTTAAAAAGAAATCCAGTGGTTGGCAGTGTAATTAAGAGATTTTGTTGCTTGTTTCATCTTCTTTCAATGATTCTATCAACTATAAATTTTGCTTTTGTTTTCCTTCTTAAAGAATGATCTAAAACAGAAACAAAAATAAAGGAAAACAAATCTGCATTTTTTCTTTTTTATTCCCCAGATTATTAAGAAAACACATTCTGATTGTTTTCAAAACAATGCTTTTAACATTTCTACCGGGACACAATGCGGCAACTGTTCATAATGATTCTTTTAAATATGAGGGATGGAAGCTGAAGGTTGCCAGGACGTCTGGCTGATTTCTCAAAAAGGAACAGCAGATGAAATTCTTTACAGGCCAAATATTTCAAGTTACTCTTCTCTCATCAAATTAAAAACAAAACCTTTGCACACACAGAAATATAACATGTGTTCATATTCTAATCCATTAAAGTGCAATGGCACTAAAAGGAATTATTTCATTTGTTATAAGCCACCAAAGGTTTTGTTTGCTGGAGCTTTGGGGAATGCAGAATACCCTTTATTGCAATTGGTCCCAGGTCTACTCTGGCCTGGAATGGTAGAACCAGATAGTCTTATCTATGGGTTATATAGAACTAAACTGTGTGCTTATGCTAAACTGAATTGTTTGGAATAGAAGTGTTTCTGTTTTAAAATGGATTTGGCATTAAATAATCTACAAGGGTTGATGTGCCATGAAACCAGACTAAACCAAATCAAAATCTAAAAATACCAATCAACAATTTACAACTAAAAATGTTGTAAAAAGCAAAAAAGCTATTAGTCATATTATATTTCTCTGTGTGCAAGATTATTTGATGCCATAAAATTCAACCAAACATGGTCCGACTGAATACCCATAATTTTGAAACAGATCTATTTGAGTCATTGATGGGACCATAAGAGTGGACCTGGAAGTAATGGGGTACTCCACACTTCATACTTGCCAGATCTCCAGAACTGGAGTTTACCATTGGATGCAGTTTAGTGCTCTACCCAGGGCATCCCTTTTTATGGCTGGTGGGGAGGGTCTTACTCCTCTATAGAGGATTTATTCAGTATGTTATATACTCATGATGATAGAATATACATGGATGGAGGAAGAACCACTAGGATTGGTTATAAAAATATATACGTCTTTTTATTCTTTTGTAAGGGATTGATGTTTCTTTGGTGTGTGCGACAGATGGACGGAGACAAGAACAGACTAAGACAGACTGCTATATTGACCCATAACTTCTTCTCTTGACCATAGCACACTTCAAGACCCCACTTAGCACTTCTGCTTCCCTGCCATGGGTTCTCAACCGGAGACCCTGTATGGGCTGCAGCCCTCAGCAGGGCACTCTCTGTGACTGCAAGCTGGTTCTCTCTCAGGTCCTCACTGACTACAACGGACTCAACTGACATGAAGGCAGCTACATATATCATTTCATAACACCCACAACTTTGCTGACTGCTTCTGCTTATTTACACCGGTGCATCTCTGACTGATGGCTCAGTCAAGAGTCAATATGCAACGACGAGTATATTCCAAGGCATAAGGAAACTTTTAAGTGAATGTTTAGGAGTTGACCAATTCATGAGAAGGAATAAACATTTATCATAATATATATCCTTTTTGAATTCAATAAGATTTAAAATTAAAAGTAAAATATTCAAAGTTTTTAATTAAACTTGTTTACTGAAAAAATAAATGATGGTAAGAGTTGCTACAAGATTAAAGACAATATTACTGGGTTCATTTTTAGTTCAATGACCAAAAAATGAATCACAACGAAAAATGTTGATCAAAACCAAAAAAAAAAAAATTATTCACAATATTTGTAATGTGTCAAGATCAAAGAGAAATTACTAGTTTTATTTTCATGAATTTTTTCTTTTAAAATTCTTTTAAATTCTCATATTGCCTATAAATATGTACATCACAACCAATTATTTTAAAATAGAAAATTGATCATCTTCTAACTTAAAGATACAATGAATTTCTTATTTTTGGTGGAACCACGAAAACAGATATCAATAGGTATTATTCATTTCCGACTTCTACCACACAGAAATTTGTGGAGGTGCCTGTGGTGCAATGGTTATCATCGCAGGATATGGACACGGCGACACGAGTTCAAATCCTGGACCAGACTGATTGTATTTCACATAGCACTAATACCCTTGGGAAAGGTATGAATCCAAAATATTCTCCCTCCAGCTATGGGTAAACAGTGGGGCAGACTAGGTTCTTCAGCCTTGGTGAGACAACTAGTCTAGAAGGAAAACTCTGAATTCAAACCTGTTAAACTCCGCTTTAAAAATGACCTTATGTCATATCCTGCCTGAGCAGAGGGGTTGCTAAATATGAACAACACAGAAATTTTATAACCAAAAATAAAATTGCATGAATATATCAACTTACTTTTGAACAGCTACATATATTTTTGACTTCAGAGTTTCTGAATTGAAGAGTTTGGTAATAAATAATACCTAATTATCACTGTTTAGATTTATATAATATTTCAAAAGAAATAATGAATATTGGTGTTATATTCTCATGTGCCGTATCACAACGACGCAATAATTAAAACGCAGTGACAAGATAGACACAGGATGTGATAAAGACACACGCAGTAATAAACGACACAATGACAAAGACAGATGCATGAAGGAAGATGTAGGAAGACTTCTTTAACAATATTTTACCTCTCACTTTATTGCAAGGGTTTGAAAGGGTTGTTCAAGGGTTGCATGTGAGAGGGAGCTGGAGACCGAACATAAACTGTAATTTCTTGACCCCACTGTTATGACCGTCACGTTATGTCTTTCTTGTTCTTTAGTGCTGTTCAACCAGAGGCCTAGGGCCCACTGCTGGATGCTGGCTTTCTTTATTGCATCTTATCAGCATCTTCTCCGGACCTCAGCTCATCAGGGCCCCAGGCCCCTTCGGCCTGATGTGGCTTTCCCTACCACATCTCGTCTATAACTCTATCCGATCTTCAACTCAACTGCCCCCCTGGGCGTCGAACTCAACTGCCAACTGCTCCTGCCACTGCCAACTGCTTCTTGGACTCAAACTCAACTGAATTAAATAATAATTCAACGCCCACACAATCGCCCACTGGATCTTTGAAATCGAATATTTAATCATCATCAAGCGGAAATAACTGTCATGCAGTTCAGAGGTCACTCTCTTCTGGTGCATCACTCTGTATTGGCACAGTGGGACCTTCACCTTGTCCCATATTATAAGCCTTAATCCACCCATGCGATCTCTTTTGATTACTGGCCATTGGAATGTGTCACTTCTTTCCGGTGCATTACCTTGGAATAGCATTTTTTTGGCCGGGTCGAAGGTCAAAACATAACAATCATCCATTAATTATTTTTCAAAATTCCACATGTGGAATTTTCTTCACGTTCGTCTCCCTCACCCTCACACATATTTTACAGAATTATAAGCCTTAATCCCCCCATGCGATCTCTTTTGATTACTGGCCATTGGAATGTGTCACTTCCTTCTGGTGCATCACCATGGAATAGCATTTTTGGGGGCTGGTCCGAATGTCAAAACATAACATTGGTTCCTTTGTTTTAGAAAAAAATTTTTTCAAAAACTTTTGTGGTGTATTTATTTATGGACAAAAAAAAAAAAATTCAGGCCAGTGATTGTAATAAATAAAACTGATCAACTTTCTTACTTGCAAGTCAAAAAGATTATATTTCTTTAATGATTTTTGAATTTGTATATCTTAAATTCTTATATCTATGTATGTATTTATCAACTCCTCCAAACTGGCAGGATGTGACACAAGGTCAATTTTTTAAGCAGAGGTTTGAATTCAGAGTTTTTCCTTCTTTAAGACTAGTTGCCTAACCAAGGCTAAAGAACCCAGGCTGTCCAATGATTTACCCATAGCTGGAGGGAAAATAATTGGCTCCATGCCTTTCCCAAGAGTTCTGTGAAATGATTTCAGCCTCATCCAGGATTTGAACTTGTGTCACCATATTCACTTCCAATGATGATAAACATCAAACTACTGGCTCCTCTTTATATCTACGTAAAATTTTCTTGTAAATAGTCAAAAAATAAGCTTTTCATTATTGATCAAATGCTACTCTGGAAAGATTCTTTTTCAACTTTGCATCAATAAAAAAGACAATATATCTGTATTCCCCAAAACTGCAAACCATTTTAAGATATTACAGTGCTTCATTGCATATAGAGTTGTTCCTTTTATTCATTATATACATATCTTAAAATCCCTTGCAGTGGCTTAAAACTCTAAATACTATGAAATGATATATATATATATATATATATATATATATACTCCCAGCACCAAGGGTTTGAACACTTTGGCGAAGGAAATAATGGTTGCCTCGCCCGTAATGCAAACCTCTTCTAACAAATTGAGCACTTTGGTATCCAATAGTGCAAAATGTAAACAAACAAAAGCTAATACATATGTGTTAATTCCCTGGCTGATATTGAGTCGCAGGATTGGCTTGGGGTATGTCATCAGTCTTACATAAAGTTAGGCGAGTTTCGATCCTGGCTTGGAGCGTCTAACACGTCTAGCTATACTGAAGAGTTGTGATACAATAAAACAGTTTGTATGTCAATGACAATATATATATATTTACATACATATATATATATATATATTGAGAGATTGATCAATAATACTAGATTATACATATGTATGTATATATCTGTCTCAATATATATATATATATATATATATATATATATATATTGAGATAGATATATACATACATCTGTATAATCTAGTATTATTGATCAATCTATCAATGTCTAGCCACACTGATGAGTTCTGATAGAACGAAACAGATCTGTCTGTGGATGACTATAGAGATATATATACTCCCCTTGAGTTTTCTGGCCAAGAAGTAATTGTGTTGCTATTAGCGTCTATTGCAAGCCTCTTCGTATATGAATTGAGGTCTCGGCAGCCGTTGAACGGATGTATGTAAACAATTGTAATTGTGATTCATAACCGTTTAAAATTTACTTTGCAGCTAATCACTTCTCATGGCTGAATGGTTAGAGGCTTTGGCTTGATGTCTGAGTCAACTGGGTTTCGATCCCAACTACGAGAAGCTACTGTCTAGCCACACTGATGAGTTCTGATAGAACAAAACAGATCTGTCTGTGGATGACTATATATATATATATATATATGTCAGTAGATGAACCATATTGAACCAAACCTGGTAGCAACATCCCACAAAACAGCAGTTGAACAGCCACCTATGTCCCATCTCTAAAACCATCCAAATAAGATGAACAAGACATGCAGGACACTGCTGGAGAAGTAAGGACAAACTCATAAGTGACATTCTGCTATGGACTCTTTCACATGGACTTGCAAGTGTTGGCCGACCAACAAAAACTTATCTACTTCAGCTCTGTACAGACACAGGATCGAGTGTTGAAGTAATGGAAGATAGAGATGAATGGTAAGAGAGAGTCAGGGAAATCCATGCTTGCAGTGCAACATAATGATGATAGATAGATAGATAATATTGAACAACATCGATAGATAGATACATACATATGTACATACATACATAGGTTTTGTTTGCTCTCTTTATTTAATGGCATATCAAACTTCATGAGTAATTTAATGCTATAGCTATCCTAGAAGAAGAGAAGTAGGGGTACTGGTTATATATTTAAAAAATACGTTGGTGTATGTGAGGCTTTATACCTATTGAAAGTAAACATAAAAGAGCAACAGGAGTTCAAACTTGCTTATTTTGAGGCTGCTGACCGACACTTTAGCCAATTACACCATGGGGACTTAAAAATAGATAGATATATTGAATTTTATATAAATGTAAATATGTATACACTCTTAGAAAGGATAAAAAAAGAAAAAAGAGTTGGAGAGAAGCAACACCTGCAGAAAATTTATCAAAGGAAACCCTATCAGGACAGTTACCTCCTTATAAACTAAAAACTAACTAAAATTATCAAATATTCTCTGAAGATACCAAGAAGGTAGAAACACGTGTAAGAAAGAACAAAATAAATAATTAAAAAAATATAAATATCTTTGTAGACCTGTTAATTTTAAAATAAATATATCATTAGATAGATAGCTAGATAGTACAAAACTATATATATATATATGTATATATATGTATGTATGTATTTATCAAGAAAACTGTAAATCAGTTTGTCAGAATGAAAATATATAGAGATGAAAAAATACAAGGTCTTCAGAGGAGGATTTTATTTGTAGAAATGTTTTCCAAGGTTAAACATTTTGGTGATTCCACTTGGAAGTTATGATGAAGTTTTAAACACTAAAATGTCTAATATTAGCAAATATTTCTACAAATGAATTCATCCTCTGAAGACCATGTATTTTTTTCTCTCTCTCTCTATATATATATATATTCATGTATATATATATACACACACACACACACACACACACACACACACACACACACACTTGCCCTGTCAGCTGGGGCTGTAGAATACACCAACGGCATCTCTGTTGAGGGGTAAACCCCCCACAAGTGTCCTGGTTATGACGTTAAACAATCTGATGGTGATGTTCCAGTAATGTCGGAGCTTTGGGGAATGTGAACTACCCCTTCATTGCCATCACCCCATGGTCCATTCTGGCCCGGAGTGGTAACACCAAATAGGGTCCTATCTATAGGTCAAATAGAACTAAACTGTGTACTTATGCTAAACTGAATTGCTTGAAATTGAACAGTTTTGATATTTAAACTACATACTTATGTTAAACTGAATTGTTTGAAATGGAACTCTTTTTGTATGCTAAGCTGAATTGTTTGAAATAGAATTGTTTTTGATATTTAAACTGAATTGTTTGAATTAGACCTGTTTAACTAAACTGAATAACTTGAAATAAAAATGTTTTTGGCACTTATGTTCTTATGCTAAACTGAATTGTTTGAAAAGGAACTGTTTATTTCAATAAAAATGGATTTGGTATTAAATAACCTACAAAGGTTGATATGCCATAAAACCCTAACAAAGAAACAAAAAAGGAAACTCACACACACACACACACACTAGGTCTGCCCAGCCAGCTGGAGCTGTAGAATACACAGACTGAATCTCTGCAGAGGGATAAGACTCCACCCAATGAGTGTCCAGAATATGACATTAAACAATCTGATGATTACTGGAGCTTTGGGAAATGCGGAGTACACTTTAATTGCCGTCGCTCCCAGGTCTACTCTGGCCCTTAGTGGTAGCAACTGATAAGGTCCTATCTGTGGGTTAAATACAACTGTTTGACATTTAAACTGAGAGCGAACAAATGACTTATGCTAAATTGAATTGTTTGAAATAGAAGAGCTTGATCATTTAACTGTGTAAACAAATGAGTGATGTTTAATTGAATTGTTAATGATACATTGCAACACTTGGAAACATTTAACTTAGTTGACTCATGCTAAATTGAATTGTTAGAAATAGAACTGTTTGATCCTTTTACTGTGTGTATATAAGAAATGTCTTCAAATCATATATTTGATATATATGTAAAAACAACATTTGGCATTAAATAACCAATAATGGTTAATATACCAGAAAAGCAAAGTAAACAACACACTGTGTTTTTTTCTATATATCCATATCTATAAAAGAGGTTTAACTTACATATTTGGCACAATGAGAGATTAACAATATTAACTAATGATAAAAAGATCAATTACAATAATCTAATCTGATAGAAAGATATAAGGTTTATTTCTTGTATAGATCTTAGCTGCCTCAGCATATTATTTTCTTCTTTCTTTATCAAGTCAAGAACTTTCTTGATTTCACTTCAAGAAAGCACTTTATGACTTCACTTTAGCATGTTCAAATTACCAGCATCACTTACCTAGCAGTTTGGAACCATTATTAATTAAAACTTATGAATTGTTTATTTCTGGGGTTGACCAAGGGTAATTGAAACTAAGAGAAGCAAAACTGCTGATAAGAAGTGTGGGACCACTGTACAGTGCATTCCAAAATCAAATGCTGATACAATTACTATTCACTAATGTTTCTTTGAAAAATTAGGAAATTATTCAAAGAATTTTTCTCTCCTAGGTTCACTCTGACTCAGAGCCGTAGTACCTGTTTGAGTTCCATCTATGAGTCAAATAGATGAGTTCAAAAATTATTTATATTTGATAAGACCGTGTGCAATCACACTCAAAAGAAAAGCCAAACGTTTTGAGAAACATAAAAAATTTGAACATGATTATGCAATGAATGTAATCCCTAAACCTCTCAGCATAAGATAAATTTAGACAGTTTGACATGCCATTAACATCAATCAATAAATCAAATTATTTTTTCTGGAGCAAAAAAAAACCCATTAATTTTGATGATTTACTTGAAAACAGAATTTGTATTTTGCCTTTAAGAAACAAAATTATTTGGTTCAAGCTAATTGCATCATTTTAATTGTTTTTACAAAAATTCTAATTGCTTTTAATTGTTTCTAGAAAAAGTGGTACCTTAGATTTTTTGACAAAAAAGTACTTTAGATTTTATAAAATGAGGTACCTTAAATAAACATTTTTGTAGAAAAGCGCTGATTTGAATTTGAAGCTAAAAAAGATTTTGGATTTTGAAAATAGAGAAATTCCAGAAATCTGACCCAGTGAGGTCTGTCTGTTAAGCTCTTCTCAAGAGATCAGTTGCCAGACTCAAATGCTCACACACAGTGTGAGAGAGACAGAGAGAGAGAGTCAGACAGACAGACAGACAGAGACAGAGACAGAGAGAGAGAGAACAACTTATAATTGCTCTTTTCTAATTTTATTCAAGAGTATAGATACATAAGAGACAATGTTTAATTATGGGAACATTTACTGTTGTGTTTTATTTTTACCTAAAAACCTACCACAGACACTGATTTTTTTCCCCTTATTCTCTTTGAAAGAGAATACTTTGAACAGGGGCCAATATATTTGGCTTTAGGTTTCATATACACCTGAAGGTCTTTGTGTCCCTAGGCAAAGGCATTATCTTTGGGAAGGTAAAGCCCTGCAAATAACCAGCCATCCAGTCACCTTGATCATCACTACATACCAGTGAACCAGTAAAGCATCAAATCCCTTTCCTCCCATTATTTTCCCTCCATGGTCTCTAAACCAATATAAATGTATACCAATGATTTCAAACAAGAGTCAGCGTTCTTGGTTCCATGAAAAATTCTCTAGAATGCAGTTATTTTTAGGAGTTCTCATCAACAGTGTCGCATTTTGTTTTGCTATAAGATTTTCTGGAACCTTCAATAGAATGGCACAGAGAAGGGATTTCAACACCAGGCAATCTGCCATTGATAATAAGTTTTCTATTCATGGTCAATGCAGACAGACATACCTGCATTCATGATTACACTTAATTCCGAGCAGGCACAGCCAAGTTACTCTTCAGACAACAGGAGATCCCTTCATGCATGGTGTATTATGTGAGGAATTCCCTGAGATTAAGGTACATCTGAAGATAAAAGAAAAATAAGATTCTTTGACTTAACAAGCATGTAAAATCTGACGAGAGAAATTGGTTAAACAATTGCTGAAGAGTGTCAGCAAAGTGAAATATTCACCTCAGAACAAATTTCTACATTGATCACACATTGGTTGGGTTTCTTTTTTAATGGCATATCAACCTTTTGGGGTTATTTAATTTGAAAGCCGTCCTTACCGAAGAACAATTGTGGTACTATTTAATCCCATAGGACTTGAGGGTACAGTGTTCACCAATGGTCCGGGAGACCAGGGTTCAGTCTCTGGTCGAGTTATACCAAAGATTAAAAAAATGGTACTTGATGCTAGCTTACTTAACACTCAGCATTATAAGGTATGTATAAAGGGTAAAGTGGAGCAATCTAGGGAAAGGAGTAATGCCTTCCCCTATACCCCAGTGTAGTAGTTCATGAAATGGAAGCCTTTGTGTTGGCTTCGACTATGGTCACCAACTTCACTATTTAATCCATAGCTGGGGGAATAAAGGGGGTTCATACCTTTTCCAAGAGTATGATATATTAGTATATATTAGTATATTAGTCCATAAGTAAATGTAATATAACGGAATGCATGTGCTTTAATCAGAGAGGTGACATCTCCACACTAAAGAGTAGGCCATTGAAACTAAACTAGTGGAAAAGTTCACTTACCTAGGAAACAGTGTCTCATCAACCAAGAAAGACATCAACACACGACTAGCAAAAGCATCAACAGCTATCGATAGGTTATCGGTCATATGGAAGACAGACCTGACTGATAAAATAAAATGCTGTTTTTTCCAAGCAGTGGTCATGTCAATACTGCTATATGGATGCACTACATGGATGCTAACTAAATGTATGGAGAAAAAGCTCAACAGCAATTACACAAGAATTACACAAGAATGCTGCGAGCAATACTGAACAAGTCCTGGAGGCAAAACTCCACAAAACAGCAGCTGTACGACCACCTACCACCCATCATGAAAACTATCAAAGCTAGACAAACCGGACATGCAGGAAGATGCTAGAAAAGTAAGAACAAAATCATAAGCGATATACTCCTGTGGACCACTTCACATGGACAAGCCAAGGCAGGATGACCAGCTAGAATCTATATACAATAGGATGAAGTCTTGAAAACCTCCTGGGAGCGATGGACGATAGAGATGAGTGGCAAGAGAGGGTTAGGGAGATCTGTTTTGGCAGCCCGACATAATGATGATGAAATGTAATATTGCAACAGGAGTTAAAACTTGTTTACTACAGTGTTTCGGTCCGGCAGGCGAGTCACTGTGCCATGGAAATTCCCCTGGTGACAGATTAAGAATTACTGTAAGATTTTAGAATCCCATTTGTGATATTTTTGCCTTTATATACAATGATTATTTCTTCATTTGATGGTAAAGTGAAAAATGCAAAGTTAGACACTTTTTCAATGAATTTATTGAAACAACTTTTGATATCAAAACAAAGCCTGTTAATAGATTTAAAGGAATTAGATACTACAGGATGAACCAAAAAAAAAAAAGAGATGAAAAAATTCCAAGCTTTGTGTGACTGTTTTTCCAACTTCTTGCATTATTGCATCTGGCTTGGTTTGGTTTTATGGCATATCAACTATTGTAGGTTATTTAATGTCAAATCCTTTTTATACATATATATTAGATTTAAGATTTTTAAACACATTTTGTAGATAACATTTTTAAACAAACCTAAGCTCATCTTTTTTGTATACAGTAGAATGATTACACTTAATTTATTCTAAAGCAAATAATTCTATTTACTTCTAACAGTTCTATTTCAAACATTTCAGTTTAGCATGTCAAACTCAAATAATTTCAAGTATTGCTATGCATCGCTAACAATTCAAATAAACATCACTCATTTGTTCACACACAGGTAAATGATCAAACAGTTCTATTTCAAAAAATTCAGTTTTGCATAAGTACACAGTTTAAAAGATAGGCTGTTCTATTTGACCCATATATAGGACCACTCAGGGCTAAAGTAGACCTGGGAGCAATGCCAATGACAGAGTACTCTGCATTCCCCAAAGCTCCAGCATTACTGAAACCTCTTTATCTGATTGTTTAGTGTAAAATCCTGGACACTGGATGGTGGAGTCTCTCCCCTCTGCAGAGATGCAGTCAGTGTATTCTACAGCCCCAGCTGACTGGGCCAAATGAATCTGGGTTATATCATGTGCATTCTCGACTAAGCAAACAGTGAAGCACTTAAAAAATAGAACATCATAATTTCTGGCTTTTAGAACTGGAGTCTCACCACTAGATACTGTTTAGCGTCAAACACAAGACACTCTTTTTGGATGGGTCTTATTCCTCTGCAGGTGATACAATCAGCTTAGCCTCACTGAAAAGGTTCGGTTGAATTTCAGAGGGAAATGTTTAATATTGTTAAAACTTTATATTTTCATTCTCCTATTTTACAGAATTATGTCTTTTATTGTACTACATCCAAGATAAGTTAGTAAGTTTTCAATAGCTACAACACTGAGGTCTAGAGGAGGGTGTTACTCCTTTCTCTAAATAGCTCCCCTTATCTATGATCCATAGTTAGGATGCTGAAGAGACATAAAGTACCATTTTTTGAGTCTTGGTATTACTCGCCTTTGGATTGAACCCCAGTTTCCTAGGTCATTGGCTAACACACTAACCATTACGCCAATATTGTATCTTTCGAGGGAGTGTGCTCAGTGTAACAGTTAAATTTGTCCTGAGTTTTTATTCTCAGTTTTTAGTTTCTCTGGTTTAATTGCATTTCAACCTTTGTTAGTCATTTAACACCAAAGCCATTCTTGCAGAAGAATATAACTGGAGGGATAAAGGGTTTCATGCTTTTCCCAAAAATATTAGTCCAAAAGTGAACATAGTAGTGTTTATTATGATGTGACAGTCCAGCACATAAGCCACTATGCTACAGAGAATCTCCTTTTATTCTCCAGGAAGGATAATAAATATGAATAAAACTTAAAGGATATCTTAATCATAGAAAGAATGTAAGTAAATAATCCACTCACATAATAAACCATAAAAGAGAACAGGGGGTGTCCTCATGGTGTAATGGTTAAAAGCGCTGAACTACAGAATCGTAGTAAGTGAGTTCAAACCCCAGCCATGCTATTACGTTCAGTTTTGGACAAATAACCTTGGGAAAATTATGAGTCCCCTAATCTTCACAGCTATGGATTAAATAGCATCACTGCTGTTCATCTAGAAGGATGGCTTTGGCATTAAATAACCTACAAAGGTTGATATGCCATTAAAACAAAGAAACCAAACCACAAAAGAAAAGCAGTATTCTTTTATTTTAGATTATTTTTAAGTAAATTTAAAGCTTGATAGTCGACAACTTGTAAGTTTTGTTAGCATATTTTTATTCATTCATTAAATCATGCTCAAAAAGAAAAAAAAAAAGAATATTTTTCTTCATATCTTTGTCAGTTATTGAACAGAGGTGAACTATTTGATAATAATGTACACTAAATAGAATTTTTGTGTATCCATATCTAAAATTATTCAGAGTCTGTTGTGGAGAAAGCTTTAAAATAAGACAAAAATCATTTTGATGTTATTCTCAGTTTCTAATTGATTTAAAGAGAGGCAGATTTTGATTTGTCCTGACTTAAAAGTTAGTTTCATGTCAGAACGATATGCAAAAAAAAAAGATGTATGACTGTTTGTAAGAGTGTGGGCATATTTGCATTAGCCAATGCACATATGAACAAAAGAATAACAATAAGTATTCATAAATCTCTCTCTCTCTCTCTCTCTCTCTCTCTCTCTCTCTTTCTCTCTCTCGCTCTTTCTCTTTTTCTCTCTCTCTTTCTCTCTTTATCTCTCTCTCTTTCTTTTTCTCTCTCTCTTTCTCTCTCTCTTTCTCTTTCTCTCTCTCTTTCTCTTTCTTTCTCTCTCTCTCTTTCTCTCTCTTTCTCTTTATTTCTCACTCTTTCTTTATCTCTCTCTCTTTCTTTATCTCTTTAGTCCCATAACCTGGTTTGGTCATTGGAGCACTATTCATGTAGTGTGTCATTGGTAGGAATAGTCAGGTGGAGCCCATCCCACTCCAGTTACCATAGCAAAGTTTCAGAGCCAGTCTGCCCTACTATTTACCCAAAGCTGGAGGAAGAATAGTATTATTTATACATTTTCCCCGGGTATTCGGTTTATGTGAAAAACAAACAGCTCCGTCCAGGAATTTGAACTCGGGTAGCCGAGTACACTTCCATAGATAACAACTGTTATGCTATGAACTTATCACATAGATACACACACAAACATATATATAAATATTATATAGGCATTTGTATTTATGCTTGTGTGCATACATGTACGCAAACAGCTT
>CAUZXS010001613.1:90000-145647 GCA_963585895.1 Sepioteuthis lessoniana | reverse complement strand
CTTCTATACCCTCAAGTGAGATAGTGACAATATACTGTTGAAATATATATATATATATATATATATATATATATATATATATATATGCGTGTAGGTCGATAGGTTCATTGTATGAATATTTCATATGATGAAGTCATATGTAAAGGTACTGAGTTTCGCCTAATAGATTATAATCTATTAGATTAATATTTTATGTATAGAATATTTTTTTTCTATTTTATAAATATTGATTTATAATTCCTTTAATGTCTAAATTGAGATGAAATATATTTCTCTGTATAACTGTAAAAACTTCATCGATAATTGTTCACTATCTGAAGAAACAATCTGAAAAACAGATTGTTGAAATAAGTTTATGGTGGATAATATCTGTTGAGTTTTACTTGATATTAATTATATGGTTGTTTTGTATGTGAGTTTTTAAATATAGTCTTATATACTAATAACCATGAGCACTCTATTGGAATATACTGATATTATATAATCTGTATGGATTGCTCCTTTTAAATCTATACATCTTTTCTTAGACTTTATATATATATATATATATATATATATATATATATATATATATATATATCTTTCTCTCTCTCTCTCTCTCTCTATATATATATATATATATATATACCTGCGTCTGTAAATGTTAAAATTAAAAAAAAACATGTTAGGGGATAATTTTATTTGTAGTTGAATTATTTGTTAAATCTAAACGTTTTGTTTTTAAATATATATGGTATGGATTGGTTTTGTTTTATAGCTTATCAAACAATGTAGGTTATTTAATGCCAAATAATATCAATACTCTCATCAGGGCAATGTTAATATTCGATGTATCTTTTGAATTATATTCAATTTTGAAAACGAAAAAAAAAAATGAAGGAAATCTGCCTATTCTATCACTGTGAGTAACTTTCTGTGTCAAATCTGTGACGTAACGTTAATTAGTGTCAAAAAATGTATTTTAAAGCTTAAAGTATTTATCCATATTTTTGTAGATATTGGTAATTTTGGAAGGATTATGATTTGAAGTACTTTTGAAAAAAATTAAAAGTGAATGTCATCATCATTATTATCTTGTCATGTCGCAGGCATGGATATCCCTGACCCTCTCTCGCTTCTTCTCCCTATCGTTCATCGCCTCTGGCAGGTCTTCTGGACTACATCCCGTATCTTCACATAGCTGCTGTATGTATGTCCGAGCTGGTCGTCCTGCTTTTGCCTGGCCATATGTGGGGGTCCATAGGAGTACATCACTTATGAGCTCGTCCCTGCTTCTCCAGCAGTGTCCTGCATGTCTGGTTCGTCTAACTTGGATAGTTTTCGTAATAGGGGGCAGGTGGCCGTATAGTTGGTGCCTTGTTGGGTGTTGCCACCAGGAATTGTTCAATATTGCTTGCAACATTCTTGTGTAATTGCCGTCTAGCTTCTCCAGCCGTTTATTTAAAGTCCAAGTAGTGCATCCATACAGCAGTATCGATTCGACCGCTGCCTGGAAGAAACTGCGTTTCATTTTATCGGTCAGGTCTGATTTCCATATGATCTATAGCCAATCGATAGCTGTCCATGCCTTCGTAAGCCGTGTGTCGATGTCTTTTTCGGTTGATGAGACACTGCTTCCTAGGTAGGTGAATTTGTCTACTAGTTTCATAGAGGTTTCGTCTAGTGTGGAGATGTAGCCTGTTTGATTATAACACATATATTCCGTTTTTTGTGCATTGATGTGGAGGCCAATGCCTGCGTCGGCTCGTTCGAAACTGTGCAGTAGTGTTTCGGCTTAGTTGGGTGCATTTGCCAGTCTCGCTATGTCATCGGTGTAGTCGGCGTCGGTAATGGTTTTTGCGGGGTAACTTCTGCTTCTTTTCTTTGTCAGCTCGAAGCATTTTCTCTGATTTTATCAATCGATGTTCTAAGCACGTAGTCAAGACAGATGATAAAGAGGTATGGGGCTAGCGTGTCCCCTTGTAGTACTTCTGCTACAATGTCGAAGTATTCTGTGTCTCAATCTGGTGAACGTACTTTCACTTTGGTGTTTCTATAGAGAATCGTTATTGCTGCTACGGTTTCCTTTGGTAGGCTATATGCTACTAGGATTTGTTCCATCTTCCCTCTGTGAATGGAATCGAAGGCCTTGGTAAAGTCGACAAATAGTAATGTCGCCTGTAGGTTTTTTGCCCGTACGCCTTCAAGGATTCTACGGATGGTCAATATTTGTGAGGTCGTGGATCTATTTCTTCGGAAGCCATTTTGGTTTTTCCTAAGGATATTGTCGATTTTGGGTTCTATGCAGTTTCGTAGTAGGGCATTGTAGATTTTGGCTGCTTTGGATGTAAGAGCTATACCACGGTAGTTCTTGGCTAATCCGACGTCACCCTTTTTAGGGAAGGGGAGGATGCATCCCTTTATCCATCTGTCTATCGGATTTTGATTATAGACTGCGTTGCAGTGTCGGAGCAGTATGTCGTCGGATTGTCTGGTCTTCCATACTTCTGGGGGAATCTCGTCCAGCCCTGCAGCTTTCCTATTTTTTAAATTTTTCTGAGAACCGAGTCGAGTTCTTCTTGAGTGAACGAAAAGTGAATGTAGATATAAATAATTAATGAAATCTAAATAATTTAGATAAGAGATCTAATAAATATTTAGCTCTAATTTGTCTGAATAATGAAAAAAGTTGAAAAAAACACTTTTATTTAATAGTATTTTGTTTAGAATGAAATATTAAGCAATCTTTCTATATTATTTATTATGTACTTATATTAACTCATATTTTGGATCTTTAAAGATGAAATAGTGATTAAATTTTTAAATATCTTTAACTAATACTTTTTTTTTGTCGCTGATTTTTATGTCCTTGTTGTATTCGTGAATTCGTTTCTGATTGATGCTGAAGTTTTATCCAGATTTTTTCTATTTCATCCTAAGATACTGGATAGTAAAACACCTGCATCTCATTTGATATTATTGTTATTCTTTTCGTTAATTATATTCTTGAATATTTTTGAAAAGTTTGCAACTGCTTTTATTCCATGATTGTTTATGTTTTTCTTGATGAGGTTTATAAGATAAAATAATAAAGAGCGTAATAGATTATTATTGGAAAAATTGTTTTAATAATATTCTATAAAACTTTTACAGATATTGATATTGCGCAAATAAAGTTTTTATAGAGTCAAGTTCCATACAAACATTTCGGAGTACAAATTTCAAGAGCTCGAATGTGAAAAAAAAAAAGACTATGAATATCCTGGAGCCCAATCGGCTGGCACTGCAGAATACACCGAATGCATGTTAGCACAACGGGAAAGACTTCCCCAACCAGTGCCCTGGATATAGTATTTTGCAATCTGATTTTGAGCCTCCAGTCATGGAGCTTTGGGGTATATAGAATACCTCTTCATTGCCATCGCTTATAGGTCCACTCTGGCCCAGGGTGATCGCACTTGATAGGGTCTTATCTATGGGTCAAATGGAAGACTTTGACATTTAAACTGTGTGCAAACAAATGGCTTATGCTGAATTGAATTGTTTTAAATAGAACTGTTTTATCAAGTAAGTATAAGTAAACAAATGATTGATGTTTAATTAAATTGTTAGTGATACATAGTTTTATGTAGAAGAATCCACCGATAGAGTGATTTGAACACGGATCTCTAGCCAACAAACACAGGTGTTTAAATGGAATGTCCTTTTTGAGTTTACGTGAATAGAAGTAGTGGATATATCAATGGATCAGTCAGACGTCTGACGTGTGATGAGTTGAGAGTCATGTGCATATGCAAAATAGATGTTATATGTAACATTGCAAGTTAGTTTTGTTTAGAATTCCGCACTCAGTATTCGGAATCAGACAAGAGTAAAGAGATTTTTAAGTATCGGCCAAAATTACCCACCTCAAGGAAAACGAACATTACAAAACATAGCCATACTTGTTAGAATTTAACTGTATGAAAACGAATGAGTAATGTTAAATATAATAATCAGTTTTCGATAGCAACAATTGACATTATTTAACAACCGCAATGTAAGTGTGCAAACAAATGAGTTCTAACACATTTAAATGTGAAGTTACCGACAAATTAATCTCTTACATAAGCAAAGTAGTCTCCCTTTAGTCGACAGTGATCCGAAGGCTCCCTTTTCGATTGCTACAACACCAAGGTGTAGGGAAAGGCACTACTCCTTTCCTATGATTTCTCCACTTTAACATTGATCCGTATCTTATAATGCAGAGTGATAAACAAGGAGGCATCAAGTAGCATTTTTAAAGTCTTTGGTATGACTCGACCTGGGATTGAACCCAGGTCTCCCGGGCCATTGTCGAACACTCTAACAATTATGCCAATGTCCGGTAATCTCTTTCATATTATTTGTAAATATTTAAATGGCTGCAAACAAATGACTGATGTTAAAGTGTGACTGTTACATAGCAATATTTAAAATGATTTAACCGAGTGCAAACGTGAGTACAGGCTCATTTTAAAACGTTATCAATAAGATACATTTATAAATCATATATATTTGATATATATGTATAAACAGTATTTGGCATTAAATAACCTACAATAGTTGATATGTAAAGAAATGAGTGATAACTAATTGAATTGTTTGTTTGTGTTTTATGGCATATCAACCTCTGTAGCTTATTTAATGCCGACTACATTTTAAAACAAATAATCAATTCTATTTCAAACAATTCAGTTTAGCATGAGTAGACAGATTAAGTGTCAAAAACATTTCTATTTCAAGCTATTCAGTTTTGTCAAACAGTTCTAATTCAACCAATTCAGTTTAGTATAAGCATATGTTTTGTTTACGCACAGTTAAATGTCAAAACAGTTCTTTTTCAAACAATTCAGTTTAGCATAAGTTTGCAGTTTAAATATCAAAACAGTTCTATTTCAAGTAATTCAGTTTTACATGAGTACGTATTTTTGTTCTATTTGACCCATAGTTAGGACCCTATATGGTGCTACTACTCCGGGCCAGAGTGAATCTGGGAGCGATGGCAATGAAAGGGTACTCCATATTCCTCAAAGCTCCAGCATTGCCGGAACCCCACCATTAGATTCTTTCGTGTCATATCCAGAACACTTGCTTCAGGGGTGCTGTCGGTGTATTCTAGGGCCCCACCCAACTGGACAAGGGAAAATATAGGCAACGTATCATCTATATCACAAAAATAAATCGAATCTTTTGGTATTATAAATGTAAAAGTAACAGATTCGAGAAATTTAAGAAACAGAGATATAAGAGCCCCACTAAAAAGTGGAACCCATATGTAAACCAAGTGTTTTTTAATTTAAAAAAAATACTGTTATATTGAAAATGCAATGTTTCGTGCATATTGGGAAAATTTTAAGAATTTTGTTAACAGGTAAAGGAAATGTAACGTTGATTTTCTTGGTGTTAGTGTACACAATACTATATATATATATATATATATATATATATATATATAGAGAGAGAGAGAGAGAGAGAGAGAATGTATAACAGAGAGACATAGTCTGACAGACAGAGACAGACGGACGGACAGACAAAAGAGTACAAAATGCTGAAGGGATCTATATACAAAGAGCGTATACATTACGGAAGAAGTAAAAGAGTGAAATAGAGAGAGAGAGAGAGAGAGAGCAAGATAGAGAGAGAGAGGGAAGTAAGACTGGTGCATGAAGAGAGAGAGAGAGAGTCTGACAGATAGACAGACAGAGACAAACAGATGTATACAAATTCCTAAATGGTTCTAAATCAAAAGTCCGTATACTCAAAGAGAGAGAGAGAGAGAGACAGAGAGGGGGTGGGAAGAGAGACATATAAAGTTCTGTTGGGCTCTATATAAAAAACGTACGCACAAAGAGAGAGAGAGAGAGAGAGAGAGATAGAGAGAGATAGAGATAGAGATAGAGATGGTCCGGTGTATAAAAAAAGAGAGAGACAGGGAGGGGGAAAGATATTTGTTGATATTTGTTTGGCTTGGTCAAGATCTTGTCAAGATCTGGTAGTAATTAAATATCGTCACGAACATAATCGTAAATTCTCTGAATATCAATTTTTACTGACGGAAAGGAAAGCTTGAAACAAAAGAGCAAGAACAACAACACTACAAAAAAAAAAAAAACAAAAAAAAACAAAATGGAAACAATCTTTCTTGCTGTGACAATATCAGACAGCAGGTCATTCTGTTGAGAAAAGTAGCATTTTGTTATGTAAGTAGGGGTTAGATAATGCACGTGCGTTCTGTCTGTTAAGAATTCGGACAAGTACTCCGTGTATCTGCAAAAAAGACCTGAAAAGAAAACTTTTTTTCTTTTGCATACTGGCAATACAAAATCGCATTGTAGCTAACAAAAGGCTGCAATTTGCACTTGTTGTATATCCTTCGTACATTACCCAGTTGGTGCCATCAGACATCTGGTTGATCTCGAAAAAGAAAAAGACGTTGAAAAATTTTCTTTTTATTCGATGCTGAAGAGGAAGTAATTCTTCCCAGATGGATAAAAAAAAAAAAAAAAAAGCAAAAGAAAAGTAAGAATGGACAGAACGTTTAAAAAAATCTTGTTGGGTCAAAAGGAGATGATGCTGTGTCTGAAATTTATGTATGGAATTTATATATGAAATTTATGTATGATATTTATGTATGAAATTCATATATGAAATTTATATATAAAATTCGTGTATGAAATTTATGTATGAAATTTATGTATGAAATAAATATCTGAAATTCATGTATGAAATTTATAAATGAAATTTATGTATGAAATTTATATGTGAAATTTATGTATGAAATTTATATGTGAAATTTATGTATGAAATTTATATGTGAAATTTATGAATGAAATTTATATGCCACTCGAAACCTTATTAATCAACTATTTTTCTTTATTTTGAAGAGAAATTGTTGATTGATTGATTTACATTAAAGGCATATCAACCAATCAAGGGTTATTTTATGTCTAGATGTTTAGGAATCGCCTATATTCTACGTTTATATTCAAATTTCTCGTGTAGTTGTTTTTAAGAGTTTTTTTTGCGCACAGTTGTATGGCATCATTTATTCCTATCTTATACAAATAATTTTCAAACATATGTATTTGACCCGTAGATTGGACAACGACTGGTACTCCTACTACTATTACTACTACTCTGGGTCAGAGGAGATCAGGCAGTAAGGCCAATGAAGAGGTATCCACACTCTCCAGTACCCCAGAAATGAAACCTCACCATCATATATTGTTTAGTGTCATACTCAGGACACGCCTTTTCGAGGTAGAAGTCTTACTGGGGGTCTGATATTCTATTTCGTTTTTTTTTGTTCGATTGGAAACTTTGTTTATCAATCAGCCCTTTATTCTTTCAATGTCGTATATTGTTCCTTATATTGTCACAGTTATTTACACAGCTTTTTTCTCTTTACTATATGGCTTATGACCGGGCCATTGGCCTGATGAGAAGAGTGTTCGCCAATGGCCCAGGTGACCGGGGTTCAATCCTATATCGAGTCATACAAAAGACTCCAAAATGGTACTTGATATTTCCTTGCTTAGCGCTCAGCATTATAAGGTATGGATCAAGGGTAAAATGGAGCAATCCACGGAATAGAGTAGCACCATCCCGTAAACCTCGGTGCAGTAGCTATTGAAAGGGGAGCCTTCAGGTCACTCTCGGCTAAGGTCGCCAACTTTACTAACTTTTTACTATATGGCTTATACCATAACCTTATACATATTTATTTCCGGAATATACCATAACTCACATTGTCGAAAGTTGGGAAAGGAAATAATTTCATTATTTTATAAATTCCTTGGTTAGTTTCGAACGTTTATTTTTCAGCAACATCCTAAACTAATATATTTACCTTGAGCAATACTAGAGCCTGCCCCCTTAGGGGGCAATTTTTTTTAGTATTTTTTGTTCAAAGTTATATGATATCAAGTATTTCTATATAATACAAATAATTTTCGTACAGATATATGATTTTAAGTATTCCTATCTGATGCTAATATTTTATACACAATTATATCGTTTAAACTAAGAATTTCTGTTTAATAATTATAGTAATTTGTTTGTAAACAGTTATATGATTTCAATAATAGTATTATTATTGACTAATAATGATAGTCCTCAGCGAAAAATTATAGATTCACTTTACTATTCTTAATGCAAATAATTTACACACAGTTATCTACAATCAATTAATTCTATCAAAAACTAATCATTTTCAAAGAGATTTATTGGATTCATAGATGGGACCCTAAAAGACACTTCTACTCCGGGTCGGGGTAAAACTAGGAGTTATAGCAACGAAGGGTTTGTTCACACGCACCAGAGCTCCGGATCGGGAGCCTCATCATCCTATGCACTTAAGTCTCAAACTCAGAGGATTCCATAATGGGGGATTTCTGAAAGAGAAACAGCTTATTCTTAACCTTGTCAACAAAGAAGCCCCAAATCAACAGATATCAGATTACGCCATTTTGATAAATGTTTAATTATTGTGTCTTGTCAAAAATCTTGCTATTACAGCATCGAAGAACTTATTCATTAATCAACCATCGTAATTTCTTGGAGAAATAAATGTACTCCATTCTTATATCAGTCTCATTATTTTGTCTACTTGGAAACTGATTTCTTATAGCATTGGAGAATCTTGCTTTTTATTGAAATGGATAACTTATATATCAGTCAACACTCGTAATGTATCAGAGAAATATATTTACTCCACTTTGATAGCTATTTCATTTTTCTTTATGGTCTAAAACATTTTTGTTCGATTGGAAACTTTGTTTATCAATCAGTCCTCGTATAACGCCTTTATTCTTTCAATGTCGTATATTGTTTATCATATTGTCACAATTACTTACACGGATAATTTTGGCTTTACTCTATGGCTAATAAGTAAAGTTAGCGACCATAGTCGACGGTGACTCCAAGACTCTCTTTTCGATAGGTACTACACTGGGGTGCAGGAGAGGGCGTTACTCCTTTCCCTGGATTGCTCCATTTTACCTTGGATCTGTACCTTATAATGCTGAGAGTTAAGCAAGGAGGCATTAAGTACCATTTTTTTGTCTTTTTTAGACTCGACCCGGAACTGAATCCAGGTCTCCCGGGCCATTTGCGAACACTCTAACCATTATGCCAATGTCCGGTAAAACCTATGGCCAATACCATAACCTTATATGTATTAATTTCCACAATATACCATGTCCCACTTTGACTAAAGTTGGGAAAGAAAATAATATCATTATCTTATAAAGATTCCCTGGTGAGTTTCAAACAATTTTTTTTATGACAACATTTTAACATATATATATATATATAAATATATATATATATATATATATATATTATTTTTAAGCTATATGACTAGATATTTGGAACAGAGAAGTTACCTGAAGTAAAAGTAAAACTCCCCCATATCACTACTGGACAAGTATAACAAAAACTATTTTTTCCTTTCTGCTGGATGCCTTTGGATGAGAAGTTGTCATTTGATATCAATTTATTCGAACAAATATTCTCATTTTGACTATTTCATATATATATATATATATATATATATATATATATATATATATATATATATATATAATTGTCATTCACCAATGGATTGTTTCGTTGTATCAAATGTCTTCAGAGTGACTAGATCCGCGAGATGCTTCAAGCCGAGATCAAAACCTGTAGGATATCCGAGATCAAAACCTGTAGGATATCCGAGATCAAGCCGAGATCAAAACCTGTAGGATATCCGACTGACGTAAGTCAGTCGGATATCCTACCACAGAGCCGTCATAATTCTCCGAGTAAGAGAAGGAATTTTCACGTATATTTTTTTACATGTACATTATCCGATACTTGGAGTGCTTATTTCATGAGAAGAGCTATTGCATTTCAACGTATATGTAAGTCTGCAAATTTGCCCTCTAGAGTACTCAAATCATGGGCAGGGGGAGCATTTTAAGCTCTTCATATCCAACCAAAATGGATACCTGATGCCATCCGAGAGTAATCAATCGAAATGCTGTATCCAAAAATACATTATAACAACCCTGAGTTGAACAATTGTTTCAAGAAACCATTGTATAATAAAAAAATTTCATGTTTTTTAAAAAATTAATTCACAATCAACAGAAATGATTTTTTGGGATAACAATAATCCAAAATAAAAATATATTTCTATATAAAAAATGTCATGGGTGACCAAAAATCTTTGTCTGATATTTTTGTTTTTGTCAAAAAACACAAAAATGCAAAAAAATGATAGTAGGAGATGCGGTAAATAATTCTTTTAGTTTTTAAACTGATCTGCTTGAGAAGCATCTGAACACTTAATCGTAATTTTATCCAGCGTGCATAATGTTTTTCATTTATATATATATATATATATATATATAGAGAGAGAGAGAGAAAGAAAGAGAGAGGTAAAGAAAGTTGAAATCTTAAAAATTAGCAGTGTAGATATCAAGATACGAATTAAGGGGGGCTTTTAAAAAGAAATGAAAAAAGAAAGATTAAGAGAGGACCGTAAAGTTTAGATGTTTCAAATTTCAAGTCAAGAGTGAGTGAAAGGGAGAAAAATAGGAAAAGAGAGAAAGAAAGATATGGATGAGAGAGAGAGAGAGAGAGAGAGAAAGAGAGAGAGAGAGGTAAAGAAAGTTGAAATCTTTAAAATTAGCAGTGTAGATATCAAGATACGAATTAAGGGGGGCTTTTAAAAAGAAATGAAAAAAGAAAGATTAAGAGAGGACGGTAAAGTTTTGATGTTTAAAATTTCAAGTCAAGATTGAGTGAAAGGGAAAAAAATAGAAAAAGAGAGAATGAAAAATATGGAAGAGAGAGAGAGAGAGAGAGAGAGAGAGATAAAGAAAGAGAAAGAGAGAGAAATGAAAATACTATTAGAGAAGAAATAGAAAGAATGAAATTAAGCAAAAATGTTTTGCTGGATGGGAAAGACATGAAAATGTCAGAATAATAATAATAATAATAATATTGGCAGCTGAGTGAAGTCCATCCAAATAACAGCATTATTGAGAACGACCAGAATACTGAGAAGAGTCCTGGAGATTTGAGTGAAAGACCATCAGCTAACGCTGATGTGAAAAACTCTAAGTCGTAAAGAAAAGGAGTTAATAATATTAATAATCTCAGAAGAACAAGAAAAGTACTCGAGACAAAACTATCTAGCAGAAGTCTTATCAAAGAGATAAATACCCGGGCTGTAACCCTCGTTAGATATTCGGGACCCTTTGTGAAGTGGACCAGAGAAGAACTTTAGCAAATGGACCAAAGAACAAGGAAAACTAATGACCATGCATAAGCCATTACATCCCAAAGACGACGTTGACAGACTATATGTATCAAGAAAGGAGGGAGAAAGAGGACTTGCCGGCATTGAAGACAGTGTTGATGCATCGACACAACGTATCGAGGACTACATAGAAAAACATGAAAGAGCCATCAAAAACTATACTGTCAACACTATAACCAAGAGAATGATAATAACTAGGAAACAAAAACGGGAAGAAAAACAAATCTAAGGGCGTTTTAAAAGACTAATAAAGAACATATCGCAAGAGAAAACCTGGATGTAGCTAAGAAAAGGAAACTTTAAAAGAGAAACATAATCTCTCCTAATTGCTGCACAAAACAACGCCATAAGAACCAAGCAGATCAAAGAAAGAATAGATAAGACGCAACAAAATAGCAAATGTAGGTTATGTGATGATAGAGACGAAACCATCAATCACATTATAAGCGAATGTAGCAAATTAGCACCGAAGGAGTTAAAGACTAGACACGACTGGGTGGGCAAGGTGATCCACTTGGATATGTGCAAGAAATTTGAATTTGACCATATGAACAAATGGTATATACACAATCCAGCAGCTGTCCTGGAGAATAACACACATAAGCTCTTAAGGGAATTTGACATAGAAATGGATCACCTAATCTCGACCAAAATAGCAGACCTTATAATAATCAACAAAATAAAGAGAACTTGCAAAATTGTGGACTTTGCTGTCCCGGCTGACCACAGAATAAAGCTGAAAGAATGTGAAAAGAAGGATAAGTACTTTGACCTTGCTAGAGAATTGAAAACCACGGAACATGAAGGTGACGATTAAACCAATCGTGATTGGTGCTTTCGGTATAGTAACTAAATGATTATAAAAGGACTCGCGAGTGCAGACCATCCAAACTACAGCATTGTTGAGAACGGCCAGAATACTGAGAAGAGTCCTGGAGACTTGTGGAGACTTGCTGTCATTCAAACTCCAATGAAATAACATTAGCTAACGCTGGTGTGAAAAACTCTCAAGAAGTGAATAATAATAATAATAAAGGACTAAAAATATCAAAGCGAGAATAGATAAGACGCTACCAAGAGCAGATGCAGATTATGTGCTGATAGAGACGAAACCATCAATCACATAATAAGCGAATACATCAAGTTAGCACAAAAAGAGTATAAGACTAGGCACGACTGGGTGGTCAAGGTGATCCACTCGGAATTGTGCAAACAAATGGTATATTCACCATCCAGAATCTGTCCTGAAGAATGAAACAGACAAACTCCTTTGGGATTTTGAGATACAAGCAATTCGCCTAATCTCGGCCAGACGAACAGACCTTATAATTATCAACCAAAAAATGAGAACTTGCTGGATTATGGACTTTGCTGTTCCGGCAGACAACCGAGTAAAATTGAAAAAATGCGAAAAGAGGGATAACTACCTCGACTTTTCTAGGGAATTGAAAAAAAAACTGTGGAACATGAAAGTGACGATTCTATCAATTGTAATTGGCACTTTTGGTACAGTCACCAAAGGATTGATACAGGGACTAGACGGCTTGAAAATAACGGGGCGGGTAGACACTGTCAAAACTACAACATTGTTGAGATCGGCTAGAATACTGAGAAAAGTCCTGGAGACTTAACGAAACTTGCTGTCATGAGTGACAGCAAGTTTCGTTTTCCAGTGGAAAACAATCAGCTAACGCTGATGTGAAAAACTCTCAAGGAGTAGAATAATAATTGATGCGCTTGCTCCAGTCACCAAAGGATTTATAATGGGACTGGAGGACTTGGAAACAAGAGGACAAGTGGAGATCACTCAAACGACAGCATTATAAAGATCGGAGACTTGAAGAGACTTGCTGTCACTCAAACTCGAAGGAAAAATGATCAATTAATGTCGGTGAGAAAAACTCTCAAAAGAGTAATATAATAATAATTATAATAATAATAATCTGACTGATGACATAGACAGACTATATGCGTCAAAAAAAGAAGGAACCCACGCCAGATTGAAGATAGCTTCGAAGCATCGCTACATTGACTCGATGACTACATAAAACAAGAACAAAGAAAGGCTAATTACTGCGAATACAAATAACACGAGTAACACAAACGCCAACGCTACAACAATAACTAGGAAAACAAAAATAGGAAGAAAAAACAATGTATGGCCATTTTAAACGATACACGAGCGAAATCTCACACGAGAGACTTGGAAATGGAAGGGAAGTCTTAAAAGAGAAACTGAATCTGTTTTAATTGCTACACAAAACAATGCCATAAGGACCAACTACGTTAAGGGACAAATTGATTAAAAGCAACCAAATAGCAAATGTAGATTTTGTGGAGACAGAGATAAAACGATTAATCCCATAATAAGCAAATCAGCGCAAAAAGAGTATAAGACGGGACACAACTGGTTAGAGGTGATCCACAGGGAATTGTGCAAGAAACTGGAATTTAACCAAAAGGACAAGTGGTATCTGGACAACTCAGAATCTGCTTTGGAGAATGAGATCCACTAAGTTCTTTGGGAATTTGAGATATAAAAAGATCTCATAATCTCATCCAGAACACCAGACCTTGTGAAAGAAAGAGAACCTACTGAATAATGTACTTTGCTAACCCAGCAAACCACAAAGTAAAATTAAAGGAAAGTGAAAGAAAAATAAGTACCTAGACCTTGTCAGAGAACTACAAAATCTGTGAAATTTGTATTAAGTGCGCTCGGAACAATCTCCACATGCCTGGTAAAAAGGACTAGAAGACTTAGATATCAGAAGAAGAGTAGACACCATCCAGACTAAAGCATTATTAAGATTGAACAGAATACTGAGTCCTGGAGATTTGAGGAGGCTTGCTGTCACTCAGACACCAAAGAAAGAATATCTACTAACAACGGTGTGAAAAACACTCAATGAGTAATAACAGTAACAACAACAACAATAATAATAATAATACATTCGTAAAATGGATGGACAAATGGACCAAAGGACAAGACAATTGACGACTATGCACAAGGCCTTACATCCGAGCATTGATATAAATAAACTGTATGCGTCAAGAAAGGGAGGAGACAAAGGATTCACTAGCATCGAGGATCATGTCGATGTATCAATACAAGGACTCGAGAAGTACATTAAAAAGAGCAAAGAAAAAGTAATTTTAGAAGTCAGTAAAACCATTTGAAACATGAGAACAAAACAGAACAACAAAAAAGGGTAGTGTTGTGTTCTGGTTAATGAACACAAGTTGTAGTAATAATAAGACAAACCACGATATGTGAGGAAAATAGTTATATTTACAGGAAAGAGTATTTACAAGAGAGAGACTGTTAGTAATAAGAACATAGGATTAGTGATAGAGTAATGATATACTTCAACAATAGGAACGGCTCCTCTGGTTTGACTTGTAGACTTATTTTATTTCTTGTATTTGATACAAGGCCTTATGGCTTTGGGGGGGGAGGGAGCGATCTTGCTTTAGCTATATTTTCTAAGGGAACCTAGCTAGCCACATTCGCCGACCCATTCAACAATACAATATATAATCACTCGTCCATCACCATGCACGCAGCAACCACCAAAATACCACATTTTCTCTATGAAAAAGCCCTACTTAAAACCCGAAAGTGATGCATGATTTTATTTACAATGTATGATTTTTTACAATGGATATGATGGGAATGGGAGAAAAAAAAACCGAAAAACATATATACACGAAAAACAAGGAAAAAAATCCACCGTTTGGTTTCCCTCCCATCCCCCCGTCTATAAAATTGGAGGCCTACTGTTTTCCGGGTCGAAAGAAACCGGAAACAAGCCGGACCTACCCTAGGTGGGGCGGGAATCCTAATCTACAGAGATAAAAGAAATAAAGGGTCGGACGCGGTATGGGTCGATAGAAGCAGATAATATGATTTTTTACATATGAATGTTCAAGATCTTCAATAAAAGCGGGCTGGGATTCGGGTTGAGGTACAAAAATAATAGGGAGGGGGAAGATCTTGAGAAACTAACGACTAGATGACGGGGACAATGACACACAACATACTGCTAACTAGGTTACAAGGGGGAAAAACAATTCTACATACCAGGGATGGGGTCCCTAAGAACCCGTACCGTAGACGCCATGGGCCGGCAGAGGAGGGAAGGATGACTCCAACGTACGACCAGGCTCGCTGCAGTCACCCACCTTTTGCTGAATGTTATGCGATCCAAGCGTTTTCTATCGCATCTGATTTTGACCCTCAGCTGATGCCGAAAATACAAAACCAGATCACGATGAGAAAAGTTTGCATCGTCATACAATCCCTTGTTTCGCGTCGTCCAAATCACCATTCGGGCTACAGCTAGGATCGCAAGAAAAACCACACGCTTCTCACCATGAAACGGAGGAAGAACGTTGTCTACGACGTAACCAACGTCGAGCAGCACAAGTTTTTAGGGTTCGATGCGAGTCGTCCACTCCCCGACGTGATCCCAAAACGGGCGGACTCGCTCGCAGTAGTAGAAGGCGTGCTCAGCCGTTTCTTCCAACCCACTGCTGCAGCGAGGGCAATCAGGCATGTCTGCCAGGCCCGCCTTGTAGTTCAAGTCGCAAAGGGGCAACGCATTCCGTGCAAGTCGCCAGGTGAGCGAGAATTCGGAGTTGTTCAAGAAGCTCGATCCTGGCGCCCAATTCCAGTGAGAGCGGATCTCCTCCGCCGTCCAGCCGTGCCGCTCGCTGAGAGGATCAGATGCGGAACCCACCACTAGCTCCCGATACAGTTCCTTCCGAGACCATGAAAGGTCACTGGATCCAAGAAGGTTACGAAGGGCCTTTCGGCACTCGCGGACAAACAGTGCTTCGCCCAAAGGCCTACGTCGACCTTCAGCCTTTGGGTCTGAGTAGAGGCGAGGAAAAGTCCGACTCGCCTTTCGTCTCCACACTGAGTCCCCCGTCAAGACACGGCCCAGATATGCAAGTCTTTCAGCAAGCCAGTGGCTCTCCAGATCAGGCATACCCAGACCCCCGCTGCGAGTACGTTGGATACAGACCTGCCTACGGACCATCGGCCTTGCACCTCCCCAGAGCAATCTGGAGAGGGATCGTTGCAGTGCCAACCGATGTGCCTTAGGCAGAGGAAGTACAGCCAATTGGTAAAGGATCAAGGGGAAGACGTACGCGGCGCACGCCTCAGCCCTGCCCTTTAAGGACAACCTCCTTGAAAGCCAGATTCCCACCTGAGCATTCACCTTAGCATGTACTTCCGACCAATTTCGCTCCAGTTGGAGGTCGGGCCAAAACCACACCCCGAGGATGCGGATGGGTCCGTCACTCCAGCGGAAGGGCCCTGGAAGAGTATTGCTACCCCTCCATGCACCGAGCCGCAAACCTTCGCTTTTGTCAAAATTGACCTTGGCCACTGCAATCGGCTCATACTCGACAACCGCCTCTTTCACAGCCTCTATATCCTGGCGGCGGGATACAAACACTGTGACGTCATCAGCGAACGCAGAAACCCTAGCCGCAAGGCGGCCAACGAATGGGATACCGCGCAATGCCGGACTTGTCCCCTCATCCCTAAGCCTGCGCAGGAAGGGCTCCAACGCGAGGACATAGAGAAGAGGAGACAGAGAGCAGCCTTGCCGGACCGAACGCTCGATCGCGATCACTCCCGAACGCCTTCCGTTGACCTGCACCACTTGTGGTACATCATGTTAATCCATCTGGGGAACTCCGGTTTGAATCCGGCAGTCTCCAAAACAGACGCCAAGAACCGATTGTCTACCCTATCGAAGGCCTTGGACTGATCTAAACTGATCAGCGCGGCTTCGGTGTCGTCTTTTATCCCCTCTAGGACCTCGCGAATCAAGCGCAGGTTGCCCTGGATCGATCTTCCCTTCACAGCAAAGGTCTGTTCGGGGCCGATCAGATCGCTAATGACAAGCTGTAAACGATTCGCTAAGACCCGGGCCAAAATCTTTAACTCTGTGTTAAGCAGAGTTATGGGCCTGTAATCGTCTAAACCCTCCCAAACATGCCTGCCACCTTTCTTCAGTAATGTGATTACGCTCTTGGTTACGCTACCAGGGATGGCTACCTGGGCGAACCAATGGTTGAACATATCCGTCAGAATAGGTACAAACATGTGCAACATCCTCAAGTACACTTCGTAGGGCAAACCATCTAGTCCTGGCGACTTGTTGAGGCCGACCTGCTTCAACGCGTCACGGACTTCGCATTCAGTAACCACACCCTCGCAGCCAGCCGCTTCAGCTGCCCCAAGACGAGGGAAGTCGGCGAGATAGCTACGAAACTCCCGGAGCGGGAGATCAGTGCAGCGGGCAAAGCGATCCCGAAATTGCGCCCGAAAGGCGTCACGTATCTCACGACCCGATCGCAGCAGACGCCCGTCCGGGGTCTTGACAGATGCGATATACCGATCGGGGAACCTTCGCACTTCTTCTTCACGTGCAGTCGCGTTCGATTTCACGGCTTCGTTGAGAACTCTTTTTAGCCTAGATCTAACTACTGATCCCTTGTAGCGCTCGCTACTCTCACGCTCAAGGTCCCTCCTACCTAGCTCTACACCAAGGGAGTCCCCCCCAGCCACCGCCCGGGGAAGTCTATCATCTATAGATTTCGCGTCCACGGTCCTATCTAAGTTGAGCTGTCGACCGTATTTGGTGGCGAAATCTCTAATCCTATGCTTAAGAGAAACCCACCACCTATTCCCGGTAACCGCCCCCACTAACGCCCGCTGAATTAGGGATTCCAGCCGATCCCGGAAGTCCCGTATCTCCAGTAAGGAGCTATTGAACTTCCAGTAGCCGGCTAGACTAGGCCTATTTGCTAACCGCAGACTGACTCTAATAAGTTTATGGTCAGTCTACGCTATCAAGTGGAACGTGGGACAACTAACAAAATCAATGTCAGCTCTTCTCACTCACACTCTGTCCAAGTAGGAACCTACTTTGGCAGAGGGCGATCTATCTAGCCACGTCCACATCTCCCGCCCTGGGTGATCAAGACGAAACCTGTCGACCAAACCATGACGAGTCATGAAGCCGACAAGGCTGCTTTCACACCTTCCCAATCTGTTAGCTCCCCGCCCGAACTTATCTATCTTGGGATCAAGGATCGCATTCCAATCACCCATTAAGACTAGCCGCTTCGTATCGTCCAGGAACGGCGCCAACCGACGAAAAAAGGAAACCCTCTCCGCAGCGATATTGGTCGCATAAACCGCAACCAGACGAAACTTGAAACTTTTCACGGCAACATCGGCCACAACCAACCGGCCCCCGTCACCTGCAAAAACAACGTCAACATCAGCATCAAGGCTGCGTCCAACTAGCAAAGAGACTCCAGCGCTGGTGCGGCTGCCGTATGCTGAGAAAACGTAAAAATCGCTTTCCAGCACCCGACAGTCGGCACTGCAAGTGAAGTGAGTCTCCTGCACTGCAGCAACATCTACTCCGAGGTTCTTGAGTTCAGCAAGCAAGCACGTACACTTGCTTGAATCCCTCAGTCCCCTCACATTCAAACTGGCAAGGTTTAAAGTTATCAATCCCACTTACCTTACTCAGTGTCGACTATGGGCCGGAAATCCTTCGGGGTGAGGATGCCGACGGCCTGACGCAGGGAACCGGTGCTGAGCTCAGTGCTAACTCGGTCGTCCCTGGTAATTCCCCCGACATCCATGGGGTACCTCAGCTTTAGTGACCTATAAAATGATGGGTGAACTAAAATCGGGACCCTGCCCGAACATAAAGGAAGCATTTTTTTGAGGGAGGAATGCTCCAATTCCGCCAGCCTCAAATCCGCACAGCTGGCTTCCTGAATGAAGCGCCACAGCTCCCTTGTGTGGTTACCAGCTGTGCGAACAAAGGTGGTCACCTTGGCTGCATCCCTAAACACATACGGGTTTGATATATTTTTTTCATTTATGGATTTGAATGAAAATAATGGCTTTAAGAGTGTCTTTAATTGATGATCTGTGATTTTTGATGGGTCTGGTTCTGTACAAAGGGTGATTCCAATTAATGGTTTTCTTATTTGATTTGTTTCGGAATGGGTCCTTGTATGTGTTGGTGATGATGACGGTGATGGTCCACTTCTGTTTACGGATCTAGATCGGGAGAAAATTTTGGGCGAGGTGATCGGAGAGAGAGAAGGAAGAGTTGGTAGGAGGGGGGATTCTTTTGGTGTATGTTGAGCTGGGGAGTGGAGAATATGTGCTGGGCGTTGTGGGTTATTTTGTATGATTGGTGTTGGTCTTGGAGTTTTTTTTGTTGGTTTCTGGGGTTGAATGGGCAGGGGTTGTGGTTTTTGTTTCTCCGGTTGTGGTTGTTTCTTTGGTTTCGGTGTTGTTGGTAAGTTTTTACATTGTTTCTTTTCCCCATCTTTGTCTGAATCCCCACTGTCTCTTCTCCTTTTTAAGTTGAACGTTGTTTCCATTTCTTCTTGTTGACTTTTTGTTTTCTTTTTATTTGGTGTCTGTGTTGTCGCTGGTGCTGCTGCCATTGTAGTTGTAATAGTAGTTGTTGGTTTCGTTGGAGATGATTTCTTTTTATTCCCTTTTACTAGGGTCCACCCTTCTTCTTTTTCGGGTTGGACCCCTGTTTCCGGGTTTGAATTTGTCGATGTTGTTGCTGTTGTTGTAGTCGTTGTTGTCGTTGTCTTGGCGTTTATGGTATCAGACGTTGTGCTGGTTGTTTTGGATCCAGTGATGGTGGTCTTTTGAGGGCAGGACCTCGAGAAATGTCCTAGCTTTTTACAGTTCCAACAAAGAGGTTTCCTGCCCTCAACGACCACCATCATCGTTGTGTCCGTGTATGTAATTGTATGAGGGATTGTGTGGAACCCTCCCCTATCTAGGATCATAGTAAAGACCTAGTCACCGTAAGCGGTTCCATGCGCCGATGTAATGAGTGTGTATTCTTCCATAAGTACTCAGATAGGCGGCGAGGACATCTCCATTTAGCTGCATTGAAGCATTGCAAACGGTGACTTTTATATGTCTTTTTCCTAGATATTCCGGTTGAAGCCGGAAGTACTTCGTGTTGATGTTGTTAGAAACTAGCTTTTTAGCTAGCTCTTCTGTAGGTAACAAGACATCCCAGGTTGCAAAACTTCTGCAGATTTATTTCCCTGGGATGCCTGCACTTTTTAAGGTCTCTTCAAACTTTTCCTTGTTTAAGCTTGCAAGTCTCCTGGTCTTTATGTCGGTTACTACAAACGATACTACAAACGATAGTGTCTTTGGTTCAACTGCCTGTACCAATTCAGGTATCGGCAAAATTTCATTTTCTCTAAAGTACTTAGCGTACTTGTTTACTCTATAACTTTCATAATCCGACGGTTTCTTTTTTTGTTTTTGTATCTGCGTCGACCAGGAGACTGCATTTGTGGAATAGTTGAAGACAATGATAAGTCTTCCAGCTTCGGGGAGGGTTCAATGTCGATGAAAATGTCTTGAGTTATTGGTAAATGAGTCGTTGGATTTTGAGATGGCATCCGAGATGGTTCCCCCATAGTTGCGTTTTTAAAACGGCAACAAGGGGGAATGGTGTTTGAAATGCGAATGGACTACAATAAATACAATGAATCGTTGAGTGAAAATATGACGGTCGTTTTGTTGTTTTTTTTGGGGTTTTTTTTTTAAAGTAAAACAGTAAAATCGAGGTTTGACCCTCCTCTCAAACAAGTAACAATAACAATTTGTTTGAGGGAGGTCACGTAGCTGTAACAATAATAATACAATAACAACAGGTTTCAACAATAATAATTATTTACTTTTTCGTAGAATAACGTAAAAACATCCAAAAAATGACGAAGTGGTCTTATCGCCAGACTAATCTCCACTACTGCCACAATGGCAGATGGAACAGCTCATTATGCTGAAAAGGTAGGTGATACCCAACAGGTAGATAGCAGAAACGGGAAGAAAAATAAATGCATGGATATTTTAAGCGATAAATAGGTACTATTTACCAACCCCTCCGCTCGGGCAGGATATGACACAAGGTCAATTTTTTAAGCGGAGTTTAACAGGTTTGAATTCAGAGTTTTCCTTCTCCAAGACTAGTTGCCTCACCAAGGCTGAAGAACCTAGTCCGTCCTACTATTTACCCATAGCTGGAGGGAGAATAAGGGGGTTCATACCTTCCCCAAGGGAATTTGCCCGAAAGTGAACGTAATAGCGCGACTGGAGTACGAACTCGCGTACTACGATTCCGCAGTGCATCGCTTTAACCATTACACCACGAGGACACCCCATGAAGCGATAAAAAGGTAACATTACACACGAGAAGACCGGGACATGGATAAAAAAAGGAAACTTCAGGTGAGCAACTAAATCTCTTTTAATAGCGGCCCAAAAACGGCACCTTAAAGGCCAATTGTATTGAAAGCGAAAATTGATAATACGCGACAGAATAGTAAGTTAAGGTTATGAGGTGGGAGAGAAGAAACGTTGAATCAGATAAGGGAATGCTGCAAACTAGCTCTAAAAGAAGTACAAGACTCGACATGATTGGGTAGGAAAGGTGATTCCCGAGTAATTGTGCAAGAAAATAATTTTTTTCCTTCTCCAAATGGTATATACAAAAACCAGAATCCATCAAAAAGAATAAGACGCATAAAATTCTCTGGGATTTTGGAATAGAAACGGATGCCCTAATTCCAGTCAGAAGCGCTGATTAGCAAGATAAAGAGATCCTAGAGCTTGTTAGCAAGATAAAAAAGAACTTAATGCTTTTTTGCAATAAATAAATAGAGAACCAAGAAAAAAGAACCTTGTGTGAATCAGCCAAAAAATCTATAGCTGATTAAAAAGAAAAAATTAAGAATCTAGTGCAGATTAGGAGGAAAAAAGAACCTTGACCTAATTAGCAAGAAAAAAAAAAAGAACCTAGTGCTGATAAGCAAGAAAAAAAGAACATAGTGCTAGGAAAAATAAAAGCTAGTGCCAATTAGCAAAAAAAAAAAAAAATAATTAAAAGAATCTAGTGCTAATTAGCAAGAGGAAAAGGACTTAATGCTAATTAGCAAGGAAAAAAGAACCCAGTACTGATTAGCAAAAAAAAACAAAACAAAAAAAAAAAAAAACAGTGCTCATTAACTCAAAAAAAAGAACCTAGTGCTGATTAGCAAGAAAAAAAGAACCTAGTGCATTTTAGTAAGAAAAAAAAACCTTGTACTGATCAGCAAGAAAAAAAGAACCTAATGCTGATTAGAAAAAAAAGACTCTAGAAGAAACAACCTAGTGCTGATTCGCAAGAAAAAAAAATGCCTGGTGCTAATTAGCACGAAAAAAAAAAAAAAAAGAACCTAGTGCTGATTAGTAAAAACAAAAAGAACATACAGCTGATAACAAGAAAAAAGAACGTTGTGTTGACTAGCAAGAAAAAAAGAACCTAGTGTTAATTAGCAATGAAAAAAACAAGTGCTAATTAGCAAGAAAAAAAGAACCTAGTGCTGATTAGCAAGAGAAAGAGAACCTAATTGTTATTAGCTAATAAAAAAAAAATTGTTGTCTAATGAATTTTGGCGTTCAGATGGACCAAAGAAAGAAAAAAAAAACCCGAAAAGATTGACAAATACTTTGATCTTGCAAGAAAAATGAACAAAAAAAAACACCCCCCCAAAAAAAACAATAAAAAGGATAACAAAACACCGCCTACAAAGAAAACAAAAATTAAAAAAAAAGCTCTGGAACATTAGGTTGGCGGTGGTACTAATTGTGTTTGGTGGGCTTGGATCCGTTTTCAAAAGGAACTGGGAATCAAAGGAAGAATCGAGGTTACCCAGAAGAAACCATTCTTAAGATCGTCTCTAATACTGGTAACCGGAAGTGACTTGTTGTCCCCAAGTCAACGTTGTAGTGAATAACGCACAGGGAGAATGATAATAAAACTATACATATGATATTGTTTTCATTTTCATTCTTTTACAAATAATTACCAGCAAACACACCCACACACATATGCATACACACATATGTTTATTTAACAACGTCTTCATTCGCGCAGGATGTGACACAAAATCGATTTTTAAAAGGAGTTTAACAGATTTGAACGCAGAGTTTTCCTGTTCCTCCACCGGTTGCCATACCAAGGTTAAAGAGCCCAATTTGATCAACTATTCATCTACAGCTCGAGAGAGAATAGTTGGGGGCATCTCTTCACCAAAGCTATGTAAAATGCAGTTTCGTTCAGAATTTGGATTTAGGTTGGAGTGTCCATTTTCTAAGAGCGCTTCTAATATATGGTTTATTAATATTTTTAATGATATATCAACCCTTGCAGGTTATGTATATTCAAATCATATTAATATATATATATATATATATATATATATATATATATATATATGATTTGTAAAATACTTTCTTGGTAACATTGTTTTTAAACAAGCCAGAGCTCATGTGTTTGCCCACGGTTAAATATTTTCATGTACTGCTATCTGACACTTGTAGTTTTATTTGTACATAGTTGAATAGTTCCAAGATGTTCTATGTAATTCTAATGGTTCAACTTTACATCAATAATTTGTTTGATCGCCGTTAATTCGTTTCAACTATTAAAAAATGATAAAATGTTTCGATTTGAAATGTACTACTACTTCCGGCCAGAGAGTAATGAAAATGAAGGACTATTCTACATTCCATAAAACTCCAGAACTGGGGTTTTATGGAATGTTCATCCAGGACAATGTGTTTTACATACCAGCGGCGGGGTGGTTAATACACACAACTTAATCATGCGTCTTAAGGATTATTTACTTGAGTTTGAAACGAAAAGTTACGCCCCTTGAGTTGCAGTGAGCGTCAGTCCAGTGAATTACTTAGTGAAATATGCATCTTAATATATATATATATATATATATATATATATATATATATATATATAACAGAATGGTAGAATCTATTAGTCGTAAGACGTGGTTTGGTTTGGTTTGGTTTGGTTTTATGGCATATCAATCATGACAGATGCCAAATCTTGTTTAGACATATATTAAATATATATCATTTATAAACACATTTTGTTGATAACGTTTTTAAATGAGCTGATTTTTCGTACAAAGTTAAATGATTTCAAGTATTGCTATGTAACAGTAACAATTTAACATCAATTGTTTATTAGCCCACATTTAAATGAATACTCATATATGATGTATAGCGAAAAGGTAATTTCATTTTTAAATGAGTTAAAAATCATTCGTATTACACAGTTAAGTCGTTTCAGTTATTGCGATTTAATACCTATTATTCTATTCATTATAAATCATTTGTTTGCACACTGTAAACTAGTTACAAGTCTAGAAGACTTTCATTGCTACTTTGGCGTATAAATGAATAAAACAGTCATTTCAAATAAAAGATGTAATTTCGTTACTTCCTTCAAACCCTTCTTATCAACTGTATCCGCCCTGGTCCAGCTGCAACCAATAACCCCTTTTCGTGTACAGTTACAGTGACATCCGCAAACAGCTCATCATGAACATTCATTTAATTTCATACAGTGAAATGGTCGAACAGTTCTATTTCTAACTATTCAATTTAGCTTAAGTCATTTGCGCACAATTCACATGGTCAAACTGTTCGATTTGACCCATATAAAGGACCCTATCAGGTGGTACCACTCTGGGTCAGAGTTGACCTGGGAGCAATAGTAATTAAGAGGTACTCCACATTCTTCAAAGCTCCAGGACTGGAGCCTCACTGTCCGATTGATTAGTATCATATCCAGGACACTTGTTAGGGGAGTTTTACCTCCGCTCTGAGATGCAGTTAGTGTATACTACACCTCCAGCCGACTGGATATCATAATATGTGGTTTAGTTCTGTGTTATATATATATATATATGTATATATATATATATATGTGTGTGTGTGTGTGTGTGTGTGTGTGTGTGTGTGTGTAAGAAACTGAAAGATCACCAAGATTTTGATCTTTTGAGGTGTAACACTCAAATATCATCAGTTAATTTTCTGTAGCTAACAAGCAATCAACGAAAAGGGCGGATTACTATGAACGATAACGGCGCATGCGCAGAACGTGATACATCGATGTCACTTCTTCCGTCTGATCTGGTTAGGAGCCAATCAGTAACGAGTCCACAGGCCACTAGCTTTTCCTAATGGTTCGATATTTATAAGTCTTCGTGGCTGGAGAAGCAATTTTGCCGAATAAACGAGTGATATCTTTCAACCACCACAATCGTACACTTACGCTCGTTCTATTACTCTATCACTACCTCCCCGTTTTCGTTCGCGGTTTATTTTAAGCACGGAGGTGATAATCCATTGATGGGAGCGATTTCGATGTATTACTAGAGCTGTTTGCGGATGTCGCTGTAACTGTACACGAAAAGGGGTTATTGGTTGTAGCCGGACCAGGGCGGATACAGTTGATAAGAAGGGGTTGAAGGAAGTAACGAAATTACATCTTTTATTTGAAATGACTGTTTTATTCATTTATACGCCAAAGTAGCAATGAAAGTCTGCTAGACTGCTTGGTTTATTGGTTTTTCACAGCTTTTTCCACTTGTTTGTTTAAGGTAGCTTTCTTTCTTTCTTTCTTTCTTTCTTTCTTTCTTTTGAAATGGTGTATTTTCTTTTTCTTCCAGAAATTCATGCGTTCTCGATCATCAATTATCGATTGATTTTCTTTCTTTGTTTCTTTGTTTAATTCTTTCTTGTGGATGTCTTCAAGAGCAATGCGTTTTCTTTTTTTTTTCTTTCTTCCAAAATATTTTGTTATTTTCTCCTCGCAATTTTCGCTTTCTTCAAATGCGATAGTTCTTTCTTTCTTTCTTTCTTTCTTTCTTTCTTTCTTTCTTTCTTTCTTTCTTTCTTTCGTTTGTTCAAAATCATTTACTGACCCTTATTTCTTCGACGATTTTAGTGAATTTTTTTGTAAATTTTCGTCTGTCTGTTTTCCACCTTTTTCTCTGTCTTTAATTCATTCCTTTTTTTTATTATTCTTTTTTTTCTTTCTTTTGATCAAAATGCTTATTTTCTCTTTCTTCTTTTAAGAATATTCATTCCTCAATAGAAATATTCTTTCTTTCTTTTTTTCTTTCTCTCTTTCTTTCTTTCTCTCTTTCTTTCCAAACTGGGCATTCTTAACGAAAATGATTTTTTTTTATTTATTCACTCCTGTGAGAAAGACTTCCATCTCCGGATTAAAATAACTTATTGTTTTCACGGCATACCGACTGCAAAACAAAAATTAGACATTCCATATATTAGGTGGATGCCAAATTTGCTAATACAAAAGTACAGACTGAATACACAATAGAAACAACGATAATAAAAAAAAAGTAAAAAAAATATATATAAACACGTTGTAAAAGATTATACGCACATTATATATATATATATATATATATATATATATATATATATATATATATATATATATATATATACGATGCAAGGAGCAAAAAAAACAAAAAAAACAATAGAAAAACAGAAAAAAAAAACTTGGTGTCATGTATAGTTTCGGGGTCAATGCGTCAGCAATTTTAATAATTTGGAACAGTAATGTTTGCTTATCCTTTGCAGACGGTTAAAAGGTTTGATATAGAACAACCAAAGTTAATATACATATTTACTTGATCCAGGGGAAAATTTTAACATAAAACAAATTGTTTCTCGTGAGGAAAGAGTGAGCTCTTATCGAGTGAATATACCTAAGAATAGTCAATAAGAAGCCTTTTTGATACAAGATATACTTGTACAGAATATTAGTTGCTGTACATCAAATGAAAAGAATTCACCAACGATTTGACTTACAAAAATAACTATCGGGATCTATCTGCATATTACGGTCATTATCACGCTAAACCCGAAGGCAACGATTTGACTTACAAAAATAACTTTCAAGATACATAGGCAAGAATATATATATATATATATATATATATATATATATATATATATATATATATATATATATATATATATATATATGCGTGTGAGTGTGTGTGTGTGTGTGTGTGTGTGTGTATTTGGGTAGCATTTCTTTATTAATGCTTGTTTCATTAAACAATATAGACACCTTTTGTCTACACATTTTATTCTTTTGAGTTGCCACATTGATTTTATGGTATCCGACGAGAATTGGTTAATGAACTAAAAATGCACAACAATTATAAATTGGATGAAAATATTTTAAAAACGTTCATTAAAAGAAATATATTCCCCACCGATCCTAATAAAAAAAAACTTTTTATATACTATAACAAATTTAAAAGCTCCAACTTAGTTATTAAGAATAATCCCCCCCCCCTCGAATGAGGTTTCGCAACAAACAAACATTACATATTAATTTAAATGTTCTTTAGGAGATTGTATTCCTAAGAATAACAGTATAACGTTGGCTTAACCTCAACTACTCCATCGCGACAACTCACTGTGCATCTATCTGATTGCAGTTCCATAGCAAAACATCTAAAAACTTTCCTGCCCAAAAACTGAATTTCGGGAAATTCTTACCGAAAACACAACAATATTGGATTAATAAAATAACGAACAAAAATTACAGATTCTCGAAGCGCTCCATATAAAAATGAAGCAAGCTCAACTCAAAAGAATCAATTTCGAATCCAGTACTAATGTATTCAAATGTCTTTAGCTACTGCTGCTACTTACAAAAACGAATTTTAAAATAAACTCTACAAAAACATACCAGCATAAATAATAAACACTGACAAAGTAGTAATGTACATGCTTCTCCAGCAGTGTCCTGCATGTCTGGTTCGTCTAACTTGGATAGTTTTCGTGATGGGAGGCAGGTGGCCTTATAGTTGGTGCCTTGTGGGGTGTTGCTGCAACATTCTTGCGTAATTGCCGTCTAGCTTCTTCTCCAGCCGTTTAGTTAGCGTCCAAGTAGCGAATAAAAGTGTTAAATTGCAATACTTGTAACCACTTCGCTGTGCAAAAAATGATTAATATTGAGTAGAACTATAAGTGTTAGATAGCAATATTTGGAACCATTTAACTTTGTTGACTTATGCTAAATTGTAATGTTTGAAATACAATTGTTAGATCATTTAAATGTGTGTAAACCAATGACTGATTTTTAACTGAATTATTAGTGATACATACCAGTACTTAGAACTATTTAACTTTGTTGACCCATCGTATGTATCGAATATATATGAATAAATATGATTTGGCATCAAATAATCTCCATTAGCTGATTTGCTATAGCACCAAATGAAATGAAATATCTACTTGCGTGTCATTGAGCGTTAAAAAAAACTTGAACATTATGCAAGATAAGAGAACTCAAAACAAACACCAATAAACCAGCAATATGAATTGGATGATACATATATCAAAGAGTAAAAAAGCTGTTTTCTTTTTCTTAGTGTAATGGATAAAAATATATCTTCTACTAGATTACATTTTGCTATTATATCTAATAGTATAGACAACGACTTTGTCAGAGTACAGCTGGTTAAAAATAAATGTTTTGCTTCTTCTAGACTGGTTGCCATTCAAGGCAAAATGATCCCAGTCTGCCTTGGTAGGTAAGGAGTAGAAGAGATGGATTTATGACTTTATCAAAAAAAAAAAAAAAATAAATAAATAAATATAGCAGTTTGCATCGTCCTAACTTTCAACGAAATATTTTTGTATGTATCACTATGAGGTGGGAAAAATATTTTTTGAAAAAATGTTAGTATGCTAAATGACCTACAGCGGGAAAAGATATTAATGTTCATTCTGCGCTCCCCTATCATTTCTTTTAAGTAGTGTGTTTGAGTCTCACTAAGTGTCTTTAGACAAATTCTATAAATAACTATGGAATAGATTAATATTTTCAAGCAACAATTTTAGGAGTCATTTCAATGTTTATTTTTATCTGTTCTTTCGAGAAAATACTTAAAAAACCCCAACTTTTTACACAAATTAAAGAAACAAAAATAGTAGATTTGTTGATTGTGCTATTCAATCATATAGACATTTATCCGCTATGTCTGTGTGTGTGTGTGTGTTGGCTCACATGATCGTGACAACGACTTCTGCGGCATTATCAATGGAGTCTTGGGAGGAGTTACATTAGTATTATATAGGTTAATAATCTGCCAAGACTATGTGCTACAAACGTCAATAGAACTAAAAAAAAATGGATTCATATTAAGAAAGACAAGAAACAGACGATATCCCACAGATACTATGACAGATGCAGCCTACGAAGATGATCTCGATATTCTCTCAAATAACCAGTCCAAGCCGAATCCTTGCTGCATATCTTGCAGCGAGCAGCAAGAGGCATTGTCCTCTACGTGAAATCAGATTTACTTTCAGCCATTCTAATTTTGGTACATATCAATTATTTTTCACTGGACTTTCTTAAGTTTCTATTTAAGAGTAATTCTTTTTTTTTTCTTTTATTAAGTAAGGATAGTTTTCATGCTATCTTGTTTTTCCCTCAGTACTATTGACTCTTTATTTGATTCTGGATTTGGTTGGTATGCGCTCAACTGCTGCTATATAATCGGTAACAGCTTTTCCATATTCGTCAATCGGACTACAATGGTGGAAATAAGTCTAAGAAGTAAACCTGAAATGCAATTTTTTAAAAACTGTCTTATAACTATTTCCACCCTCCAAAACGAAGTTTTGTTGATAACATTTTTTTGGTTGAAAGTTGTTACAAAATCGAATTGGTATTCTAATAGCCATCGGATCTAGGTACCACACACCAATTTTCAGAGGAATTCGTGCAGTAATAAGAAAACTATTAACAATTTAATGGGGTGTCTTATACTTATTTCATCCACAGTATATCTTTCAGATGTCTCCTATAGAGTTGCAGACTTGTTTCCAACACTTACTGTATATTCATTGCAAATATGAATTTGGTAAATCAGGACGAATCATATCTTGAAGCTTAAACGGTTCGTTTTTTTAAAATTCTGCGTTGATTAAGGCAAATTTATGCCAAGGCGATTCTGTGAACGGAAGATACTCATTCGAAAGACGAGTATGTCTCAGTGTTCAAGGCACTATGCTTGCGCTTCTTGTTTACGATTATAAAATCTTCATATTGGTTTGGGCCATTTGTTCACGTTCCTTTTTTTTTTTTGCCTTTTCGAATTTAATTTTTAGGCATAAAGGATATTCACTACATCTGTTTAGCGAGATGTGTAAGCAGAATGGGACTTAGTAAGATAGTGTATGTAGTGTATGTATCATACATTTAGTAAGCTTAAATTAGTTTTAGAACAGTTCTTTATTTGATCCATTGCTCAGAGTTTGACGCATTTGAACTATACAATCTTAACATGAATACTGATATCGTTTAGTAGTCAACTTTTAAGAATTATTCTTTAAAAGTAATGAGTAAAGAAAGAAAAATCTAAGTAAAAACGTTTCCACACACACACACACACACACACACACACACACACACATATATATATATATATATATGCATAATTACTTCTGATTAAAGAAGTCGTATATAGTCATTAATACATACGTCTGTGTGTCCATAGTTTATACATAAATGAAATGACGTATTGACTATATGCCGTATTAATTTAAGTAAATAGCATGTTTTTTGAGAATATATTTACACATATGTGTATGTTTAGTGCATACCTATGTATATTGCAAAATATATATTTTACGCAAAGGCAAAATTATTTCTTTGCATCTATGCGAACATAATCTGGTTGTAAGCCGTATTTTCCTATGTGTGTTTCTAAACGCAGTCTTAGCCAAGATCTGTGCCGATAATGTTAGCACTGAATGCAGCCTAATTATATTAACAGAAGTACAGCTAAAAATTAACATGAAAGCTGGAATATTGCCACGATTTTCAGAGATGATTAATTAAATATGACGAACCAAGTTATCTTGATTCCTCTTATCAGACAATTGATATTCTCCTAAAAATGTAGTCCGTCATGTTCAATGGAACAGACGAACAACCACTCACCCTCACACGCACACACATACGTAAACGCATCACATGCACACTGTGAATACCTCTTTGTGATATAAGAGTTAGCAAGTTCGTCTCACAGATAAATTACTCTTGAGTAATGAGTTCATTTCTCACTGGGTACATCTTCGTTGTGGCCTTATGCTAAATCTACGCAACACTTAGTTTTAAAGGGGCACCTTGTATAATAAAATAATTACTAAGCTTTGTTAGCAGACAATCAGTAGTGTGTTCGATTCTCAATGAAAGCCCCATACTGTGCCACAAATTAGCTATGCTTAATATATGACTATATATATATATATATATATATATATATATAGTCATATATATATAGTTATATATATATATATATATATATATATATATATATATATATACGTATATATATATAGAGAGAGAGAGTCAGAGCTGACTGTATATCCTAAAAAAAGGGTAGGGCTAAGAAATTATAAGTGTTTTGAGTACGCTAAAAATCTAAACCCGGTAGTGAGGTTCCTGTTCTGGAGGTCTGAGTCGTTTTGAGGACTTCTTCATCACCATTATTCCATGGTCCATTTAGATCCGAGATATTATTACCGGCTAGTTTTACATCCGGCTATAGGCCTAATGAGTTGAGTGTTCGCCAGTGGTCCGGGAGACCAGGGTTCAATCCTTGGTCGAGTCATACCAAAATCCCCAAAATGGTACTTGATGCCGCCTTGCTTAACACTCAGCATTATAAGGTACGGTTGAAAGGTAAAGTTGAGCAATCCACGGAAAGGAGTGGCGCCTACCCCTAAACCTCGATGTGGTAGCTATTGAAAAGAGAGCTTTCGAGTCACCCTCTACTGCGGTCGCCAACTTTACTTACTTAGTTTTACATGTATAAATCAAAAAGATCTGTTTAAAATCATTAATATTAGATAGGAACACTTGAAATCATATAACTGGTTCCGTTTCGGTTTCTTTGTTTAATGACATAACAATCTTCATGAGTTATTCAATGCCAAAGCAATCCTTACATAAGGATAGTAGTAATACATTTTAAGCCATTGCTGGGGACAATAGGTTATATATAAGTGTATTAGTCCGATAGGGAACGTAATAGTCCAACGGGTGTTTGAACTCGCTTATTACGATATCGCAGATCAACATATTAACTGCTATGTGACGCGGACAACCCAATCATATGACTGTGTGTAAATTGTTTGTATTAAATGGAATACTTCATACCTTATAACTCAGTTCAAAGGAATAATTATTATTAAATATGAATACACGGCTGAGGTGATTATGATTTCAGAGAAAAATTACTCGCACCATACGCTACAAGAGTAATGATAGTCTGCGGTACGATGGTAGTTTATTGAATATACACACAATGGTATCATAGCTGTACTTATATTATACAACATCTGAAATAAAGGCTACTTTGAGATCATTCAATAAAAAAGGTGAATTTTTGCCTAGTTTCTTTGTCATTTCTCCTATCTACATATCATGGTCTCCTCGCAGTCATCATAGGATAGTCATTCAATAAAAAAGGTGAATTTTTGCCTTGTTTCTTTGTCATTTCTCCTATCTACATATCATGGTCTCCTCGCAGTCATCATAGGATAGTCATTCAATAAAAAAGGTGAATTTTTGCCTTGTTTCTTTGTCATTTCTCCTATCTACATATCATGGTCTCCTCGCAGTCATCATAGGATAGTCATTCAATAAAAAAGGTGAATTTTTGCCTTGTTTCTTTGTCATTTCTCCTATCTACATATCATGGTCTCCTCGCAGTCATCATAGGATAGTCATTCAATAAAAAAGGTAAATTTTTGCCTTGTTTCTTTGTCATTTCTCCTATCTACATATCATGGTCTCCTCGCAGTCATCATAGGATAGTCATTCAATAAAAAAGGTGAATTTTTGCCTTGTTTCTTTGTCATTTCTCCTATCTACATATCATGGTCTCCTCGCAGTCATCATAGGATAGTCATTCAATAAAAAAGGTGAATTTTTGCCTAGTTTCTTTGTCATTTCTCCTATCTACATATCATGGTCTCCTCGCAGTCATCATAGGATAGTCATTCAATAAAAAAGGTGAATTTTTGCCTTGTTTCTTTGTCATTTCTCCTATCTACATATCATGGTCTCCTCGCAGTCATCATAGGATAGTCATTCAATAAAAAAGGTGAATTTTTGCCTTGTTTCTTTGTCATTTCTCCTATCTACATATCATGGTCTCCTCGCAGTCATCATAGGATAGTCATTCAATAAAAAAGGTAAATTTTTGCCTTGTTTCTTTGTCATTTCTCCTATCTACATATCATGGTCTCCTCGCAGTCATCATAGGATAGTCATTCAATAAAAAAGGTGAATTTTTGCCTAGTTTCTTTGTCATTTCTCCTATCTACATATCATGGTCTCCTCGCAGTCATCATAGGATAGTCATTCAATAAAAAAGGTGAATTTTTGCCTTGTTTCTTTGTCATTTCTCCTATCTACATATCATGGTCTCCTCGCAGTCATCATAGGATAGTCATTCAATAAAAAAGGTGAATTTTTGCCTTGTTTCTTTGTCATTTCTCCTATCTACATATCATGGTCTCCTCGCAGTCATCATAGGATAGTCATTCAATAAAAAAGGTAAATTTTTGCCTTGTTTCTTTGTCATTTCTCCTATCTACATATCATGGTCTCCTCGCAGTCATCATAGGATAGTCATTCAATAAAAAAGGTGAATTTTTGCCTTGTTTCTTTGTCATTTCTCCTATCTACATATCATGGTCTCCTCGCAGTCATCATAGGATAGTCATTCAATAAAAAAGGTGAATTTTTGCCTTGTTTCTTTGTCATTTCTCCTATCTACATATCATGGTCTCCTCGCAGTCATCATAGGATAGTCATTCAATAAAAAAGGTAAATTTTTGCCTTGTTTCTTTGTCATTTCTCCTATCTACATATCATGGTCTCCTCGCAGTCATCATAGGATAGTCATTCAATAAAAAAGGTGAATTTTTGCCTAGTTTCTTTGTCATTTCTCCTATCTACATATCATGGTCTCCTCGCAGTCATCATAGGATAGTCATTCAATAAAAAAGGTGAATTTTTGCCTTGTTTCTTTGTCATTTCTCCTATCTACATATCATGGTCTCCTCGCAGTCATCATAGGATAGTCATTCAATAAAAAAGGTGAATTTTTGCCTAGTTTCTTTGTCATTTCTCCAATCTACATATCATGGTCTCCTCGCAGTCATCATAGGATAGTCATTCAATAAAAAAGGTGAATTTTTGCCTAGTTTCTTTGTCATTTCTCCTATCTACATATCATGGTCTCCTCGCAGTCATCATAGGATAGTCATTCAATAAAAAAGGTAAATTTTTGCCTTGTTTCTTTGTCATTTCTCCTATCTACATATCATGGTCTCCTCGCAGTCATCATAGGATAGTCATTCAATAAAAAAGGTGAATTTTTGCCTAGTTTCTTTGTCATTTCTCCTATCTGCATATCATGGTCTCCTCGCAGTCATCATAGGATAGTCATTCAATAAAAAAGGTGAATTTTTGCCTTGTTTCTTTGTCATTTCCCCTATCTACATATCATGGTCCCTCGCAGTCATCATAGGATAGTCATTCAATAAAAAGAATTTTGCCAAGTTTCTTTGTCATTTCTCCAACCCATATATTATTGTCTCCTCTCAGTTATGAGCTCGTCTTTGCTTCTCCAGCAGTGTCCTGCATGTCTGGTTCGTCTAGCTTGGATAGTTTTCGTGATGAGAGGCAGGTGGTCGTATAGTTGGTGCCTTGTGGGGTGTTGCCGCCAGGACATGTTCAGTATTGCTCGCAACATTCCTGTGTGATTGCCGTCTAGCTTCTTCTCCAGCCGTTGATTTAGCGTTCAAGTAGTGCATCCATATAGCAGTATCGATACGACCGCTGCCTGATTGAGAGCTTATCGATAGCTGTCCATGCCTTCGTAAGCCGTGTGTCGATGTCTTTTTCGGTTGATGAGACGCTGCTTCCTAGTTAGGTGAATTTGTCTACTAGTTTCAGAGGGGTTCCGTCTAGTGTGGAGATGTCGCCTGTTTGATTATAGCACATATATTCCGCTTTGAGTGCATTGACATGGAGGCCAATGCCTGAGTCGACTCGTTCCAAACTATGCTGTAGTGTTTCGGCTTGGTTGGGTGTATTAGCTTGTATCGCAATGTCATCGGCGTAGTCGGCGTCGGTAATTGTTTTTTGCGGGGGACCTTGTGCTTCTTATCTTTTTCAGCTCGAACAGTAAAAAAATTTTCCCTTATTTATTGAATGATCCTCGTATGTATAATAGGTCCCTACTCAATAAAAACAAACTCCCCTTTTTTTTTAATGATCCTCGTATGTATAATAGGTCCCTACTCAATAAAAACAAACTCCCCGTATAATTGTTTTCTTCACATTCATTAAGAATTCTCTTATTTATTGAATAAACCTCGTATATAACAATAGCATGATTTTACTACATTAAATTTCTCAGTGTATATCTATTGTGTCCTGTTGGTAGGGCTTAGAATACATCAATTGTATCCCCAGAAGAAAAGTAAAACACCCTTTAAAAAGGGGGTTTCTTGATTATCACATTAAACCACATTTTACGTGCTCAGTAAGCCGATCGCTGTCGCACCGCGTCTGGGGTTGGATGATCTTGCTTGATTTAAATAAACAAGCAAAATCACGATTCGGTTCACACATACAAGAAAAGTTAATTACAAATTCCAGAAATCTTTGCGACAATTTTGAAGTCCTAGTGGACTGGCTGATTGGTTTGGTTTGGTTTGGTTTGGTTTGTTTTTTTTTGGCATATCAACCATTGTAGGTTATTTAATTCCAAATCCTGTTTATACATATATATTAAATATATGTGATTTGGTTTTATGGCATATCAACCATTGTAGGTTATTTAATGCCAAATCCTGTTTATACATATATATTAAATATATGTGATTTGGTTTTATGGCATATCAACCATTGTAGGTTATTTAATGCCAAATCCTGTTTATACATATATATTAAATATATGTGATTTGGTTTTATGGCATATAAACCATTGTAGGTTATTTAATGCCAAATCCTGTTTATACATATATATTAAATATATGTGATTTGGTTTTATGCCATATCAACCATTGTAGGTTATTTAATGCCAAATCCTGTTTATACATATATGCTAAATATATGATTTGTAAACACATTTTATTGATAACATTTTAAAACGAGTCACAGCTCACTTTTGCTCACAGTTTAATGGTTTCTATAATTCTTATCTAATGCGAATAATTCTATTTATTATTAATCATTTGATCACAGCGAAATGGTTACAAGTATTGCTATTTAACACTAATAATTCTATTCAAGATTATACATTCGTTTACACATAGTAAAATGTTTCCAAGTATTGTTATGTAGCACTAACAATTCAATTAAACATCAGACATTTGTTCATCCATAGTTAAATGATCAAACAGGTTTATTTCAAATAATTCAGTTTAGTAGTTGTAATTTGTTTGCACACAGTTTAAATGTCAAATATTTACATTGACCCAGAGATAGGACCCTATCAGGTGCTACCACTTCGGGCTCGAATGGACCTGGGAGTGATGGCAATGAAGGCATTCTTCGCATCCCCCAAAGCTCCAGCGTTACAGGAGTCTCACCCTCAGATTGTTTAATGACATATGCAGGATACTAGTAGGTGGGGGTGTCATACCCTTTTGCAGAGATGCAGCCAATTTCGCTTGGACATTCTGAAAATTTGGGCTAATGTTCTTTTTTAGGTTATTAGGGGGGACGTCATAGATAGTAGGCTCAAGAGAGGGTTGGCGGTCAGTCGGTAATCGACCGTGAGAAAAGGTAAACAAGTGGCATCGTACTTGTTTAAAAGAGAGAGAGAGAGAGAGAGAGAGAGAGAGAGAGAGAGAGAGAGAGAGAGAGAGAGAGAGTATATCAACCAGAAATCCGGGCAGATAAGAAAGTTTTGATCTCTCTTGTCGAAGATTCTTGCAGCCAGTATTTCTCTCACTCATAATTAAAAATCAATCGTTTTTGATCAATTATTGACTGTCGAATAATAAAAGAAAAAAAAATCCTTTATCTTGGTGTGGATGAGTTCTAACATGACAAGAGAAATATTTTATATCCAGAAACAATTCGGGAACCTGCTTACTTCTCGGGAAACCAAAGAACGACGAAAATTCGACCATTCTTCCTATAAAAGACTAGTAAAGAGCTACTCGCTGAAAATTCCTCACCCATTGTAGCTGTTTGAAATGGATATTCATCACACACTCCTCGGATCACAAGGCACTTGTATTTATACTCGCAGCTACTGTTGTAGAGGAATAATACGGTGCCCAAACGTATCCCTTCATAACTATAACTCCCAAATTTACTATGACCCAGATGGATTAGACCTGTTAGATGTTGATCTGCTTTATGGCATATCAACCATTATCTGTCATTTAATGTCAAATGCCTTTTACACATATATATTAAATATATGATTTCTAAAAAATGTTGCTGTTATTTTTGAAACAGCCTGAACTCATTTTTTGGCATACAGTTAAATTGCTTCACTTATTTCGACCAACTAATAATAATTCTATTTACTATTTCTCATTTGTTTGTATACTGTTTAATGTTTTCAAGTATTGCTATGTATCATTAACAATTCAAATAAACATCAGTCATTTGTTTACACACAGTTGAATGATCAAATAGTTCTATTTCAAACAATTCAGTTCAGGATAAATACACTGTTTTTAGTTTGCACACAGTTATATGTAAAAACAGTTCTATTTCAAACAATTCAAATTGGCATCAGTACACAGTTTAAATGTCAAGCAGTTCTTTTTGACCCATAGATAGGACCCTGTAAGGTGCTACCACTACGGGCCAGTTTGAACCTGCGAACGATTGCAGTGAAGGGGTACTCCGCATTTCATAAGGCTTTATCATTACTGAAGCCTCGCCATCAGATCCAGGATGTTCGTTGAGTGGGGTCTTAACCCTTTGCAGAGAAGCGCTTGTTAGAGTAGTTGCAATGCCAAAATTGCAGTTATAGTAACAGTAAGTGTTTTTTTTAATTTCTTTGTTTTATGGCATACCAAACTTCGTGGGTTATTTAATGTCAAACCCATTCTCGTAGACCAGTCGTTGTACTATCTAACCAATTACAGAAGGAATAAGCAATTCAATACCTTTCCTCGTGGTATTTTTCCAAATAAGTGTCCAGAATACTCGTAGCACCTTCATTTTAGTTGTGGTACCTGTTAGGGTACCCAGATTAATAGTACCTTTGTTGCGGTAGAACTTCTTTCATAAATTATTGATTTGGTTTGGTCTTATTGTATATCAACCATTATAGATTATTTAATGCCAAATCCATTTTTATACAAATAAACAGTTCTATTTCAAGCAATTCAGTTTAGTATAAGTATAGTTTTATGTTTACTCTCAGTTAAATGTCAAAACAGTTCTATTTCTAGCCGTTCATTTTAGCATACAAATCAGTTCCATTTAAAAAAAATCTAGTTTGGAATAAGTACACAGTTTAGTTCTATTTGACCCATAGATAGGACACTATCAGGTACTACCACCCCGGGCCAGATTGGACCTGGGAGCAATGGCAATGAAAGGGTACTCCGCATTCCCCCAAACTCCAGCATTACTGGAACCTCACCATTAGATTTTTTTGTGTCATATCAAGGACACTCGTCGGAGGGGGTCTTGCCCCTTTGTAGAGATATAGTCGGTGTATTCTACAGCCCCAGCTTAGTGGGCAAATCTTTCATTGCTGTAATAGCCCCTGTTATACAACTCAGTATAGTGGTAACTTCATTGGTCAAATAGGTGTGTTTTAAATATAAATAATATCAAATAATTTTACTTGAAACTTTATAACTATTTCAAAACAAATGTTTATTATTAGAAAAGAATAGTTAATTAAAAGAATGAAATTATAAGAATTAGATAGGAATACTTGAAACTATACAACTGTGTATAAATTTTTTGTATTAGATGGGAATAACTGATACCATAAAACTGTATACAGATAAATTATAGACTAATGAAATAGTGCAAAAAGAGTATGCTGCGTTGATTAAGTATTTTTGAGACTGCCACGCATGAGTATCGATTTGTGTGTACTCTCCTCTATAAATATCAAATATAACTTGTTGGGAAGTCTGATAACCTCTTCTTAGTGTCTTAGTGTTCCACCAAAGATCAAATTGCAATTCTTCGACGATTCTAGCTTGGATCCGAGCAGATTTGGATCTGTTCCTTATCTACCGCATTCTCTTTTTCGGACGGAACATAATCCAAGTTATTTCAATTCTGGAGCGTACAGGGTGCGAAAGCAAAATATGGAATAATTTTTAAAACTTCTTTCCCTAATCTGATTAAACCAATTTAAAAAAAAAAAAAAAAAAAAACACGCGATAAAGCTAAATTTTCATGATTAGCTCTATCATTCAAGCACTTTTTCATTAAAATCCACCCACTGTGACTGTGCAAGAAAAGAAATGACAAAAAATCTATGATTTGCTTAACGCCGAAATCAGGCCAAAAACATTTCCGAAATAATTGGAGTTCCTTTATGGCCTCTTTCAAGCCGAGACCTTAACCCTCTTGATTACGCTATATGGGGAATTTTAGAAAACAAAACAAATGCGACATACTATCCAAATATTGGTCGCTTAAGACTGCTATTGAGAAGGAATGGAATAAAATGTCTGAAGAATTTTGAAGGCATGCAAATCGCTTCGAAGATGCGTTGATACAATAATTGAAAAAGAAAAAATTGTGGCCATATTGAGTAAATTTACTGTTTTGTGTCTATCTTCTTATTTTGTTGTTTATTTTCTTAAATTAAAATTAATATTGTTTTATAATTGAGTCGTTCATGATTATACTAGCATATTCCTAATTTTACTTCGGCACCCTACACACTCACTTATCTATCCATCTATCTATATATATATATATGTATGTGAAAAATTAAGACGCAAACTGTTAGATAAAATTGAAAAACGTCAGTAAAGCTGTGTTCAATATACGGATGTTTAAAATAACGGAAGTCAAAAGGAAATATCACTGTTGAAATTTCGAAAGAGGTAAAGTTAGTTCTCGATTCAGAATTTCACGTCATGTAAGCTATTTTACAACACGCAGATGGTTTGAACGACAAACAATTTGCTTCTAATCACTTGACTTAGAGAGTTAGAAAATAGGGACATTACGCAAGAAGAACGTATATCTGTTTCAATCAACATTGCTTACTTCTTTTATATTTTATTGGTTCTTAATGCTAAATATTTGGAAAATATTTTAATTAGGAGTGCCGTAGAAATATCTCCCACATTTTAAATTTTCACCTGTGTGGTACAGGTAAACTTAGGTAAGTGGTAATGATAGCTCTATCTATCTAATGTCTTACCATGTCGATTTTTGATTCAGTCTGTTACTATCATGGCTGCAACCAGTGAACATCGTGTGTTTGCTATTGAAGCATTTCCTAAGATTTATGAATTTGTAATTGCTACACACAGAGCTTTTTGTACTCATTTCTTGTTACGTCGGAATGATACTGTTCCGAATAGAAATTTCAACTCATTGAGTATCGATTTTCTATCAATAACATCATTATTCTCACATAAAATAACAGCGACGTACCATAATTGCGTTTCAGGAGTTCAAACTCGCTCACATAAATGTCACAGCCCAGTTCGTTAGCCACTACTCATTTGAATACTTATATCCTTGAATATTTTTGCTTTATTTCACTTGTGAACATTTATTTTGTTTGTTGTTAATGTCTATATGCAATAAATTCGTTGTACTTCGATACACAAAATATTTTACGAATTCTTTACACAATTCTATTTAATTGTGAAAAAAATACTTTAGAATTTTTTGAAATATCGAATGGCTATGGGAGTCCATCTGAAGCAATTAGTCATCTAAGGGGATATAAGTAATTAGGCTGAGAAACCCTGGTCTAATCTGATTTTATTTCCTTTGCAAGGGATTAACCAACCGCTGATCTCAAACAGACCAGTCGGCTTAGGCGGTAGAATACACTGACTGCATCTCTGCACAGAGCTAAGGCCCAAAAGGAATATCTTGTATTGACATCAAACAATCTGACGGAAAGGCTACAGTAATGCTTGAGCTCTAAGGAATCAGGAGTACCCCTTCATTGCAATGTACTTTACTACTTTGTAAGAACTGAGTATTTATTGTTATTGTAGCGTTAATTTAAAGTTTGATTCTATGAATATCAGTTAATGGCATTAAAGTACATTAGAACTGGATTCAAAATTAATTCTATCGAGTTTAGGATGTTTGTTTCTAACGTTACATTGCTTTTACTATATACACACTTTAATGATGGCCTAAGACCGAGCAGAATATATTAGGGAACCAATCAGTTATAGCAGGTTTATTAACCAATTCCTGCCAGATATCATAAAATTGATACGGCAATTGAAAGGATAAATACTTAAATATGTAGACAAAAAATGTATATATTATTTAATCATATATATATATATATATATATATACATTAATATATATATATATATATGTGTGTGTGTGTGTGTTAGGGATGACACCCAACGAAGAAATATCAAAGTTATTCCTCTGAGGGGTAGAAAAGGAGTTTCCTTCCATGGACAATGCATTGTGGGATTATATAGAGACCGGGAAAACGCAGACATATAAAAGAGAAAAGACTTGGAATCCACCATGATACACTGTAGACGTACATTTGATGGGTGTACACAAAGTTAAAACAGCTTATTTTCCTGGTCATTAGATGCATGTCTCTGCCTGTTGTTAATATACCATATCGTTTTGTTGTACACCCACGTGTCCATCTCCTTTCAATTTCGTTTATATATTTTCTCTGTTCGTAAAAACGTAACAATAACCAAACGGGGGACATCTCCACTCTAAAAGGAACCCCTCTTAAACTAGTAGACAAATTCACGTACCTAGGAAGCAGCGTCGAATCAACTGAAAAGGACATCGAAACGAGGCTAACGAAAGCATGGAGAGCTATCAATAGGCTATCGACTATATGGAAATCAGACCTAACAGATAAAATGAAACGCAGTTTCTTCCAGGCAGCGGTCACATCGATACTGCTATATGGATGCACTACATGGACGCTAACAAAACGGCTGGAGAAGAAACTAGATGGCAATTACACAAGAATGCTGCGTGCAATCCTGAACAAGTCCTGGCAGCAACACCCCTCAAGACACCAACTGTACGGCCACCTGCCCCCTATCACGAAAACTATTCAAGTTAGGCGAACCAGACATGCAGGACATTGCTGGAGAAGCAGAGATGAACTCATAAGAGATGTACTCTTATGGATCCCCACACATGGCCGCGCAAAAGCAGGACGACCAGCACGAACGTACATTCAGCAGCTATGTGAGGATACAGGTTGTTGTCCTGAAGACCTGCCTAGGGCGATGAACGATAGGGAGGAGTGGCGAGAGAGGGTCAGGGATATCCGTGCTGCCAGCACGATATGATGATGATGACTTACGCCTTTAAAAATTCTAAGTTCTAACTTAGTTTAGCTCAGATTGTCTTCCTTTTATCTTATTCTGCGTTTGTGGGATTTAATCTTACATATAAAAACATGCTGCTTCGTTTTCATACCGAGTTTTTATAGTTATTGGTTGTTGAAAAAAAAATTTTTACACTCGTGAATTCGACCTAGTGAACAGTCGGATATATGTCAAATACTTTTCTTACGAATCAGTTTTGGGTTCGAATCTCACCGCTATGACTTAAAAAGACAAACGACGATTGCTTAGCTATGCATCTTTCTATTTTTAAAAATTTTTTTACAGATTTCATTATTTGTATTTAGGAACGGGCTAAATACGTTTGCATGAAAGTTGAATCACTTGGCTTCTGGGAAGTTTTTTGTTTTTTTTTGTCTTCACCATATTTTTTCAAATATTAGAAGTTCGATCATTTATCTAAATATACATAAACACGTATACATATTTTTTTTACATATTAACAAAATTAAAAGAAACATTTTCTTATTATAATCACCATTACCACAACCACTATAACTTTTATAGCTATTAACAATGCTAATATTAAAAAAAAACATGATAGAATATACGTTAGAATTCAATACACTTCTACAGTTCAAGTAAAATCACTTAGAAAGAAACGTCAGTGATAAATGTATAGAAAATGATAATTAAATAATTATATATACAGTCACCGATTATAATCGATGACTGTTTATATAATTATCTAATTTTTTTAAATAGATAATCATCTATCGAAAAAAAAGTAACACCGCTTAGTTTTTTTTTTTTTACAGTACGGTAAAGATGTGTTCAGTAACTGTTGCGAAATAAACTCTGTACAGATTTAAGAGATCAAAAGTAAAAGCAGATAGTGATGTACAAACTTTAAGTAACTCTCTGTATATTATGTTGAAATATAAATAAATTGATAAATAAATAAAAATTAGGCCCTGTCACATGCACCAAGTTTATGATTGAGTTAAATATAATCTGATTAATTTTCATATGATTATTAAGGCTATTTAAGTTATATTCTTAAAATAAAGCGACTTATGTATCAATTCAATAAGTTTGGTTTGGTTTCTTCGTTTAATTGCATATAAACATTTGTAGTGTGAAGGTTAGTGAGTGTGTGTTGGTTCGTTAGTTGTTTTGTTTTATGGCGTATCAACTCTTTTCGGGTCATTTAACGACGAATTAAGTCATTTTGATTAACGTTTCAAAGAATTCACTTTAGTATACGTATAGTTTTTTGTTTATACAAGGTTAAATGTCAAAACAGTTCTATTTAAAACAATTCAGTTTAGCATACGAAAACAGTTCTATTTCAAGCAATTCAGTTTAGCATAAGTACGCAGTTTAGTTCTATTTGACCCATAGATAGGACCCTATCAGGTGCTACCACTCCGGGAAAGAGTGGACCTGGGAGTGATGCCACTGAAGAAGTACTCTGCATTCCCCAAAGCTCCAGCATTTCTGGAGTCTCAGCATCAGGTCTTACCCCTCTGTAGGGAGGGCAGTCGATGTATTCTACAGCCCCAGCCGACTGGGCAAGTGTGTGTGTGTGTGTGTGTGTGTGTAGAGAAAGAGAAAGAGAGAGAGAGGGGGGGAGAAGTGATCAGAATCATAAAAACAAGTTCTGAGTAAAGAAAAAAAAAGTTATAGTGTCAAATGCGTTTAATGAGTCATCGTTATCATAACATTAAGAAGACCTGGCATGTTTTAACAAATATGAAACTGAACAAAACGAAAGAAGTGCTAAAGGAAGACAAAATAAAAAATAAAGAAACTATTCATTTCCATCGTTCAACATTCTGAGAGAACATTTTTCCTCTATCGATTAAAAAAAAATCACCTTTTTTTTTTGTTTTTAGATTTTATGAATTCATATTTTTTGATTTGGCAAAACTATTTTGTGATCCGTTTAAATAATGAATAAGTGATAAGAGCTGAATTAAATTGAATTTCAAAATTTACATCTTCTAAACAAACATTAAACAAAACCTGTGCAGAACGCACTAACACAAAAATAACCAGGAAGCTGCATTTACTAACACAGATATAAATATTCATGCAATACTATTTTTGTTACGTATTTCCGATATTGTAATGTTTACTTATAAATAATACATAATAATGTCCGTTTTTTTTGCATAACGTTGTACATTTGCCTGTTGTTGACCAATGGCCGGGGAGACCGGGGTTCAATCGTAGGTCGAATCATACCAAAGACTCAAAAGTTATTTGATGCCTCGTTGCTTAACATTCAGTATTATAAGGTAGGTATCGAGGGTAATGTGGTTCAATCCAGGGAAAGGAGTTGCATCTTCCTCTACATATTGTTGTAGTAGCTAATAAAAGGTAGCCTTCGGTTCACCATTGACTATGGTCACCAACTTTTCTTTTTAGAAATAACAACTTCCACGTTTCTTTGATTTGGTTAATTTGTTTAATGGCATATGAATCTTGGCGGGTTATTTAGTACAAAAGCCATCCCTGTAAAAGGGCAGTAGTGATACACATTAACCGATTTCAGCGGGGGGAAAAGGGGCTCATTAGAGCGAAAGTGAACGTCATATTGCGACAGGGGTTCGAACTCACCGTCAACATGTTTGTTGTATACTTCTCTTAAGGTTTTTCCTACTGGGTTGCATACTGCAGCTGGACTTTATTTTTCCAGCTTGCCATGAATGTGGAGTCTGAAAGACATAGTCGAAGAGCTTATGAATGCATACGGGGATTTGACAGGAGATCTCTTCACTTCGACCGTTTGCCAGGATTTTCCCAACATCTGAACATCTGCTCGAGGTTGACGACTCACATCCAGTGAAGGCCACCAAAGTATTTTCTTTTTGGCTAGCAATACCAGTTCTTTTTGCTTCTGGGCTATTTGTCACATTCCAATCAATCAAAAAAACGACATGTAAATAATTATCTTGTCGTAATATTTGTAGGATGAGAAAATAGAATATAAAAATATGAAAATAATTTTAAAATTTAAACAAGAAGGATTTTAATAAAGTGTATTGTAACTTATAGAGTCTCTTTGCATTCCACCATCTTTAACTGCATCAATTTGCTATCAGGGAGTAGAAATTTGATGTATACATGTTTGCATTTTTATGACAAGTTTAGATATATTCTACAGAATTAAAAAAAAGAAAGAATAAAGTATTCTTAGAGAGTGCTCTATCACAAAAGTAGTACGAGTGTTTTTCAATAAATAAGGTGACTTTTACCGAAAAAGTTGTCAATAAAAAGCAAAGTTTTTAAGGAAGTGTTATGGTACCCAACTTGCGGACTGTAATGAACTCTTCCTATTGCTATTAATACCGGGAGAATATTCATCTCGGTGCAAAGTTTATTCCAGTCAAACACTTTGGCAGTTAGACTAACGTTCAACACCGGTTTATCTATGTTGTATTATACTTTCGTTAATATAATTTGTTCCATGTAAATCCGAGTTTGTGTCTTTCTCCCGGACCCTTTACTGGTCCACAACAGGAAGTAAATAGTGATGGGTCCTTTCATACCTTAGAAGAGTTTTTTTAAAATATCTTTAGTAACCGCTGCACTTGAAACTTTTTCTTTACCGGAGACTCAGTGTGTTTCTCCTACTTGGACTGTCTGTTCAACTCATACTCGCAGTAGCAAACCCTCGTTTAGATTATTTGTAAACAGTTTTTGACTAAAACATTCTTCTCCGTGCATTCTTCTTTAAATTTACTAGTGTTTGCACTTCTCAGCTAAAAAAAAAAAAAAAATTAATAAGAGAACTCACAGTTCAATCCTGGATTTGATTTACAGCCATTTTGAATAACCTCAAAATAAATATTTTTGTGAGATTGAAATTACTTTTACTGTAAGCCGATTTGAAACAATGCAGAGTTTGTATTTTTCCAAAAAAGATTCTTAAAAATAAAAATCTTTTTTTTTTCAATCCCCTTATATGACACCAGTATTTCAGTGAAAATATGGTGGAAAACGGTTGACTGGGACAGGTGTAGAGGAAAAGGCTGGTGTACCAGGAATTATTTTTGTGATCCGTTTCGTTGTCTCACCGATGTTGTAAAAGCACACAAGTCCTAGGGTCCGCAGGTTTTATGTTTCCCTTACCTTTGTCAATACATCCCTCCCCGGTCTCATTTAATTCGATGGGAAGTTTTTTGCCGGTGTTTCTGACCCAACAAAGTAACAAGGTTTTGAAATTATTTTACATTACCAGTTTTATGCGGGGGGGGGGTCCACGTGGTGTAATAGTTAAAGTGCAAAATCGTAGTTAGCGAGTTCGAACTCCTGTCGCGCTATTGCTTCGTTCACTTACGGACAAATACCTTTTAGAAAGATATGACCCCACCGCTTATCCTCCTTGCTACCACTACTTTTCTTCTAGAAGAATGAACTCTGGCATTATATAACCCACAAAAGTTGATATACCATCAAACAAAGACCCAAAACCAGCTTTACGGGGTAATAATGAACATAATCAATATTCTAAAATCAAATAGGATGATTTTTTTTAGTTTGTTTTGTTTTTGTTTTATGGCATATCAATCATTGTAGGCCATTTGATGCATAATTCTTTTTATACATATATACTAAATATATATATTATTTGTTAACACATTTTGTTGATAATATTTTGAAACGAATCTGAGCTCTTTTTTGTACATAGATACTTGGTTTCAATTATTGCTATATAACTGTCACAATGTAACATCAGTCATTTGCTTGCCCACACTTTGTTCTGTTTGACCCATAGATAAGACCCTATCAAATTCTACTACTCCGGATCAGAGTGGACCTGGGAGCGATGGCAATGAAAGTGTTGTTGGTTGATTGGTTGTTTGGTTTTATGGCATATCAACCTTTGTAGATCATTCAACGCCAAATTCTATTCAACCAAAGATTTCAAAACGAATATTAAGGTAGGTAGAATTTTCTATTAGCAGGATTTCATTTGTTTGCACAAGACTAACCAGTTTTAAGTTGTCATATTTTTTTGGTACAACTCTGTCTCTCTCAAGAAGGACAGAATGTCATCTATTTTGACGTTCTCGAACAGATCGGTTAAGTTATTTACTTTGAAAAATCGCTTTCTGATAACAGCGAAATGAAAGTGTAGCTCACATTCTTCAAATCTCCAAGGCTGGAGTCTCGCCATCAGATGGTTTCATGTCATATTGAGGACACTTGTTACGAAGTGGGAGTCCTACCCCTCTGCAGATATACATTCAGAGCGTTCTACATCCCCTATCGACATGACTGTTTTTTGAATATTTATTTAGAATTTGAAAGTGCAAATCAAGTACGGTTATGGCCTTGCGCTGAATATTTTTTTTAGAATACTTTCAATATTGAGCAATATGTTTTTATACTCAAATAAAATCCTGGATCGGATTATTACAAATCTAAAGATGGACAGCTCCTCTGGATCTGATTATTACACATCTAAAGCTGGACAGCTCCTCTGGATCTGATTATTACACATCTAAAGCTGGACAGCTCCTCTGGATCTGATTATTACAAATCTAAAGCTGGACAGCTCCTCTGGATCTGATTATTACAAATCTAAAGCTGGACAGCTCCTCTGGATCTGATTATTACAAATCTAAAGCTGGACAGCTCCTCTGGATCTGATTATTACACATCTAAAGCTGGACAGTTCGTCTGGATCTGATTATTACACATCTAAAGCTGGACAGCTCCTCTGGATCTGATTATTACACATCTAAAGCTGGACAGCTCCTCTGGATCTGATTATTACACATCTAAAGCTGGACAGCTCCTCTGGATCTGATTATTACACATCTAAAGCTGGACAGCTCCTCTGGATCTGATTATTACAAATCTAAAGCTGGACAGCTCCTCATGAAACCGCTTATTCATCTGTTGTGGACAGACATACAAAATCTTGCGAATCATTACTATAGATAATGCAACTTTGAAATAGAACAGCTATAACTCAAGAAGAATCTCACAAAGGTTTGATCACAGTCGATTGATAGTTACAAACAAATGGCTTAAATACTGATGAAAAATGTTGGATTTTTTTCCTATGCAACAATTAATAATAACTGTCTCTTTGCTTTAGTAGTAAGCTTGTTAGCCAGCCATGTTGTCTTGTCCCCAAATACAACCGACACATCCGAATGCTTTTAGCAATGGAAGCCCTTTGCAGTTTCTTGCTTGAATAACTGGCTTAACTTGATTTCATTTATGATAGCCGCTTTTGGCGTCTGGTTGGTCAGGCAGTGGCCATTGGTCAAACCGATGGTGGACTCTATGGTCCGAAGCAGGCGCCGAGATGAATGTTTGCTTCGATCAAATGTAATTAGATTGGACAGAGTGTGACGAACGAGAATGAGAAATTCATATATTAAATTCTTACATTTCAGAAAGATAGACGTATGAGAGAAGCTGAGTTTTGCTTCGTGTGGAGTTGGATCACACGCAGCTATGTCTCCTGCTGAGGATATAAATTGCTATACCTGGGAATCGTTTAAAGAAAGCGCTTGATTTAGGTAAGTTTTCTCTACACATGTACGGAAGAATACACACATACACCACGCGAAAACACTCACATATCACACTCGTATAAATACACTGCACACTCACAAACACATATGCAAATACTGACACTATTCTCCGAAGAGAAATTGAACCTCCTATTAATGGGTAAAATAGGTAGGGTACTAAATTGCATCTGGTGGTGATTTGGGGAATGTGGAGTACGCCTTCATTATCATTACTTTACATCCACTCAGGGACAAAGAAGTACATGTTAGTGTCACATCTATGGGTCAAATAGATCTGTTTAAAAATATTCGTATTTGGTCAAAGCCTTTGCAAAAAAGAAAAAAAAAACTCTAAAGAAACAACTAAACACAAAATGTATATATTTTTTTATTTTTAGAGAATACTTTCAATATAGAGCAATATGATTTTATGCTCAAATAAAACCCTGGATCTGATTATTACACATTTAAAGCTGGATAGCTCCTCATGAAATCGCTTATTCGTCTGTTGTGGACAGACAAAAAATATCTTGCCAATCATTACTATAGATAATGCAATTTTAAAATAGAACAATGAACACGATTCTCTGACCTCTCCGCATCAAATAACACTTGATAGGTTGACATACCTTTAAAATCAATTAACTGATCAATCAATAAATACACAACTCACCACATAAATAACACACAAACTCTCTGAAATACACACGCAGCATTGCATGTACATACCATGCACCTCGGATTGTGTGATGGTTAACAAGCTGGACTAACAAACGAATTAGTTCAAGTCTCCTTGGGTGACCCATTCCTACGACCCTGTACCTCATCTGAACAAAATGCTTTGCAAATTTCTACTCGGGCTCCTCGGGTGATGTGGTTAGCAAGCTACACTTGCAAACCTTCACAAGTGGGTTCGTTCTCATTGGGTGCCCCATTCATACGTACTTGTGGCTCATCTAAGCCAAAAGCTTATCAAATTACTACATACACGTAAATATACGCATACGCCCTGTACAAACATATATACATACACGTATCCAAATACACACACAAAGTACAGACACACACCGAAAAAAAAAGATTCACCATTTTACTTTTGATCACAACCATGCACATACATACATATATAAGTGCACCCTACACTCAGTGCACATGAACAAACGAATATATACCACGCCACACTAACACACATAGCCACACACATCTAAAACTTAGAGACACATACACATTACATCTACAAACACATATGCGCGCACAGACACGCGCGTGTGCGTCGTGTAATTGTTAACGTCATACGAAATGAAATCGTGGACATGAATTCAAATCCTGGATGACGCTATTTGCGCTTCATTTAATGCTAATTCCCCAGAGAAAGGCATGAATTCATCTGTTATCCCCTCAGCTATAGATAAATAGTAGGGCAGTCTGTTCATTATCTATCTATCTATCTATCTATCTATCTATCTATTATACAAGTTCTCCCATCAGTTATAATTAAATAGTAGGGCCGACCAGTTTGATGAACCATAAAACAAAGAAACTAAACTAAATAAAATTTTTAGCATTATGCTTGGTTTATTAAACTATTCTTCTCTCATACGATAATAAGAATGTACAATCTATCTATCTATCTATCTATCTATCTATCTATCTATCTATCTATCTGTCTGTCTGTCTGTCTGTCTTAATCTGCTCCTATCTATCCAGCTAGCTAGGAGGAGCTGGTGATATAATAGTTAAAGTCACAGGAAATGGACCAGCGTCGATAAAGCTGGACGAGGTTGTTTGCCTTTCAAATAGTGCTAACTTCCCCTCCACCTAAGCGTAAAGAGTAGGGCAACCTGGGCTCTTTAATCTTGGTATGACAACCAGTCTAGAAGAAGGAGAACACTGAATTCAAACCCATTTTTCTCCGTTTAAAATTGACCTAGCGCTATTTGTAAGGAAGATTTGTGTGGATATATATATATATATATATATATATATATATATATATATATATATATATATATATATATCTTAGTATGCCCATATCTATCTATCTATCTATCTATCTATCAAAGTCTATAAATATGTTTAGCTCTCTATAAATAACAGGGTACCTAGGCATATGTGTGCAAGAATATATATGAAGATTCGGGTAATATTTTCGTGTTTCTATCTTATATATATCGGGGAATCTTAGACGTGTTTTCGAAGTATACTTGCATATTTTGATTATGTGTGTGCAGAATTTAGTGATCATTACCGCTGAATAAAAAATGTACGTACGATATTATTTGGTACTCATTTTAAATCTGGGAAAAAGTGCAGCGACGTGATGCAATGAATCACTGGATATAATAGTTGTAATGCACTAAGTTAACAAATGTGTCGGGAATAGATTGAGAAGTTTAAAGACAGCAGATCTTAAGATCAAGTGCAGAAGGAAATAGAGAAATATTGGAATGAAGATAAAATATTCAGAGAAGAATTATATCTTCGTCGGTCAGCATTTGAAAATACATAATAGAGCAGAAATGAAATTTTTTAGTTGTGTTAGTGTTTATTTGGTTAATTTTACCGTACGTTAACCCTTGTTTGGTAATTTATTGCCAAAAGTTCTCATTTTTTGAAAATCAACTAATAGATAGATTGGTGCAGTCTAAGACAGACATGAACATTAGATAGATAAGTAAAGTTGCCGACCATTGTCGAGGGCGACCAGAAGGCTCCCTTTTCAATAGCTACTACAGCGAGGTGTAGAAGAAGGTATTACTCCTTTCCCAGGATAGCTCCACTTTACCCTTGATACGTACCTAATATTGCTGAATGTTAAGCAAGTAGGTATCAAGTACCATTTTAAAAGTCTTTGGTATGACACGACCTGGGATTGAACCCAGATCTCCCGGACCATTGTTGAACACTCTGCCAACCAATGAGCCGAAGATATGATCAAATGATGACTATTTGTATACAATTGAAGCTTCAATTAAATATGAGTAGTCTAAACTTTAATAAAAGTAATTCAGAAACGGTTTTATGATTTTAGGTAGACTAATAATTTGTACAAAGTTAACGCATTTTTGGCAGATTAGCTGTTCGCTTACTTTCCTCATGAGTCCGCAACGGGAAACTAATTATCATCATGCAGTATTCATTCTGTATCTACACTATATACATATATATATATATATATATATATATATTCTGTATCTACACTATATATATATATATATATATCATCTAGAGTAGAGTAGACATGGTGTCAACGGTACTTGGTGAATGGTTGGTTGGTTGTTTTGTTTTACGGCGTATCAACTCTTTTCAGGTCATTTAACACCGAATTAAGACATTTTGATAAAAGTTTAAAACAATTCAGTTAGATATAAGTACAGTTTTTGTTTACACTCAGTTAGATGTCAGTTCTATTTCAAACAAATTAGATTAGCATAAATATACAAGTTCAATGTCAAAAACAGTTCTAGTTCAAACAATTCAGTTTAGCATACACAACGGTTCTATTTCAAACAATTCAGTTTAGCATAAGTACACAGTTTAGTTTTATTTGACCCATAGATAGGACCCTATCAAGTGCAACCACTTTGGGCCAGAATGGACCTGGGAGTGATGGCAATGAAGGGTACTCCGCATTCAGCATTACTGGAACCTCACTATCAAGTTGTTTCGTTTCATATTCAGGACACTAGTGGGGATATCTTAGCCCTTCGCAGTGAAACAGTTTGTGTATTTTGCAGCCACAGCCGACTGGGGAAGCTTGGTGACTGTCAATTTCTTACCTATGAAGTTAAAAAGACATCTTAGTCTTACCAATGCGACAATCGGACCTCTTAGTCTGATAGTTGCACAACCGAAAAATAACTGCCACTAAGCACTGTGTTTACCCAATTGAAACGTAGATCTACAGGGGGATACAGGTAAATTGTTTTGTATCCTATTTACTAACCCCTCCGCTCGGGCAGGATATGACACAAGGTCAATTTTTAAGCGGAGTTTAACAGGTTTCAATTCAGAGTTTTCCTTCTCCTATACTAGTTGCCTCACCAAGGCTGAAGAACCTAGTCTGTCTTACTATTTACCCATAGCTGGAGGGAGAATAATTGGATTCATACCCTTCCCAAGGGTATTAGTGCCATGTGAAATGCAATCAGCCTCGTCCAGGATTTGAACTCGTGTCGCCGTGTTCATTTCCTACGATGATAACAATTACACCACGGGCACCTCCAAACACCACGGTTTGTATGTATGTATGTATCAATCTATCTATCAGTTGCGATTGTTGTATAGCCACATACATACATAAGCAGAAACATAATCAAACATAATTAATGAACTTCAATGAACGAACGAACATAATTCCTTACAAAAATATATCTTTCACACTTTATTCTCGAAAGGTTTGATGTTTTTGTGGTGTGTGAGAGATGGGTGGAGACAGGGACAGACTGCTATATTGAGCCAATTTCTTCTCATGACCATAGCACACTGTGTTATCTTCAAGAACCCATTTAGTACTGCTTCCGCATATTGGATGTGGTTGCTCAACCGGAGGTCGTAGATGGTCACAGCCCTCAGTCTGCAAGCTGGCCCACAATCTGGCCTTCCTATCACCAACTGACTCAACAGCCATTGGCACCTGCCTATATTCTTTCATAACGTCCACTTGCTTCCGCTTCTTCTTCCACTTATTTACACAGGTGCACCTCTGATTGATGGCTCGGTCAAGGGTCAATTTATAACACGATATCAGTTCTTTAAATTACGTAAAATTGAAAATAACATCGACATCTTTTTTTATCTGATATATTTACCAAAATTACATGAATATATCTTGAAATACTGTTGATTAAAATAATTCAAAGAAATCATGGCCTCCAGACGACTTTGAAATTTCCAGTCAGCCTTTCTGACGGTTTTGTTTTTTAAATTGGTAAATGCTTCCATTATCTTTGCCTTCAGTTCATTTTTGGTGCCGCGTGGAGTTTTGTTGGTCTCTCGTTTAACCACGCCCCACACATTATAATCTAGAGAATTGCAACAGGCGGTCAGATGTTAGGGACGATGTGGTCGCAGAAATTTTCTCACTGGTAAGGTTGAGTTTTTCTGTTTATGTAGCATGGCACAAAGTCCTGTTGCCCGATGTAGGGTCTTCCATCAGACACCCTCTCGATCCGAAGCAGCTCCATCTAACATAATTAGCCTCCGTGCTGAGTCATTAACTATGTGGGAAGTTGAATAGAGGTATAACGTCCCGTCGCTTGTGACCATCCCAAACACCACCTTGTGTGTTTGTTTTTCATCAATATCCGGACATCTTGAAGGGATATAGCTAGCCGACAGTTGTTCTGTGAGTTCACCATCCGATCCTGGCAGAATTTCTTTTTATCTGAGAAAAATCAAAACATCTTCAATTGGAGGGGATGCTTGTGTTTATTTAAAAGCTATGCAGCGCGGTCTTTCTTCTTGCTATTCAGAGCTTGTTATAACAATTTTCTTTTTTTTTATCTTGTATGAGAAAGAGCAAATGTCTTTAGCACTACCTGCCTGATGAGAAACTCAGACACTTCCATGTCCCTGGCTATAAACCTTATTGATTTGCTGGGATCGTTGTCAATAATAGCCTAAATCTCACCAACAAAATCGAGTATTCTTTTATCAGATCGATCAGAGTAAGGTTTCCAAGATCGTACGGTATCACCATCTTACCTATCGTCTGCATTGTCCTAAAATTGAAACCGAAACACTCTGAAACCTTCGTAATGGCGCTTCCGTGTGAATGCTCGACAGTATAGCTAGCCATCTCGAAATTTCTGGAGGAATTAATTGCTTGGTTTGGTTTGGTTTGGTTTGGTTTAGTTTGGTTTTATGGCGTATCAGACATTGTAGATTATTTAATGCCAAATCCATTCTTATACATATAAACAGCCCTAATTCAGACAATTCAGTTCAGCAGAAATACAGTCTTTGTTTACATATCGCTAAATGTAAAATCAGTTCTATTACAAACAATCCAGTTTAGCATGAGTACAGATTTTTCTTTACACCCAGCTCAATATAAAAATAGTTCTATTGCAAACAATTCACTTTTGCATAATTACACAGTTTAACAGTCAAAACAGTTGTATTTCAATCAATTCAGTTTAGTCAAGTTAAATAGTTCCAAATAGTGCTATGTATTACGAACAATTCAATAAAACATCAGTCATTCATTTACGCACAGTTACGTTTAAAAACAGTTCAGTTTAGCATAAGTACGCAATTTAGTTCTATTTGATCCATAGATAAGACTATCAG